>VOMN01023890.1:0-17242 GCA_014899125.1 Orchestia grillus | reverse complement strand
AGTATGGATCCTGGGCGTCCCTTTTTTTTATAAATAAGAAACCTTCATAATACTGTAGCGACACTGAATGCTACCATTATCTAAGTGAAGTTCGAAATGAGTGAAGACCACTTAATTTCAGCTTGTCAACGTTTTCAGACCCGCATTGAAGCCATCATGGAAGCCAAAGGTAGCTTCATTGAATAATTTGATCAAGAAGTATCATTGCGGATGTTTGTAAAAATTTGATTTAAATATATACGTTTTTACTAAAATATTGTTGTTTATTTAAAACATACTAAAAATATCCTCAAATAGCCCTCGCACCGAGCACAATACTTTTATCATTCACTGATGAGTATATTTACTCACGTCTCTCTCGTCGGAAGAGGAAGAGTGAAATTGGACCTCCTGTACGCATAGGAACTCATGATCACGGCTTCAACGTCGGAGTCGCTCTCATTAGTAATGAACCGGCACACAGGACACTCTCGTAGGGTCTCGGGCAGGTCTGGCTGATGACAAAGGCAGGCAAGTAAGTGTTTGATGCTCATTTTACACTTCGAGTCGCACAAGATGATGAAAGAAATTTCCCCTGAGATTTTGTGTTTAAAAATTCGTTTGATGCTTTCGAATCTTCACGGAAGTATACTCCTGTGAGTGAACTTGTGAATTGTGCATTTTCATTTCCTACCCAGCACTTTTTCGTGTGAAAAATATTAAACATCCTCCATACCAGTAAATTAATTAAAGCAAAAACATATTTAATCTTGGCACAAAAACTATGACGCTTTACAATAAACGAATATTCATTTTCTATTTGAAACTTCACTTCAGAAATCCATTATAGCATGCTTCTTTTAAAGCCCGTTTTGCCATCCTTATTTCACTCCCTTCAAAACATTTCCCCTCAACCAGACAGTAACTTTTTGCTAAAGTAATTCACGAAATAAATTCTTCGTTTATTTGTCTAAGGAGACTATGGTTGAATCCAATGTCAACTCGTAATTACATGCACATATTAACCTCACAAACACAGACAAAATCCACTCTCACGCATCACGATGGATAGCACTTGATCGAAGGACTGAAATGCATTTGTCATGCTGGAGTGCAAACGATAAGCTCCATCCATTCCTATAGTAACGTCTCACAATTACTTTTTTATATTCGTAATAGTAAATACTCTGAATATAATTATGGTTTGTATATTCATCGCAGCTTGCATACGTTTAGCTTTTTCTGCATAAAACTTTTACTTTGGCTNTGTATGTTCATCGCAGCTTGCATACGTTTAGCTTTTTCTGCGTAAAACTTTTACTTTGGCTTCAGGATAACAGAATACTTTTAGACATCTGCCCCAAAGAAAATAGTTGTCGCTTCTTTGATATCTGCCAACGTTTAGCCTAAAAGCTTGGAAAACCTGGCCAAAGTATGAACGATTGTGACAAGTAGAATCTATGACATTCTAAACATGATGCCACTGTTGGTAGCTACTGTAGTACAGTTCAAAAATAAGGGCGGAACGTGACCTTACCTTAGACATGGCCCATGCAATACGCCAGACCAAAATTGACGCCCGCTGCTCGGCTTCTTTGTTTCCGTAAAATGGATTGTCGCGCCACCGACGGTCCCTTTCCAGCTTTGCGTTCATGTAGTCAAAGTTCATGGAATCTGCAGCAGCTTCATGGATTCTGGAATTCAACATACACGCCGATACAGTCGTACGTCCTCATTTCTTGGGGGATGCCATAAGATTGAGACTTGAGGGAAGAAACGCACAAAGAAGGAAGCAATATCGAATTCCATGAGGCTTATTTCTCTTCGTCACGTTCGATGAATCTTATCGTTATTGCACAATGCATCCGTGCCATTAAATATGATAGAGAATCCAGTATATTAGCAAGATCGTGAGGGTGATATCAAAAAAGCCCAGTAGATGTAGCGAAAGAAAAAGTAGACACTTATTTGGTACTATGCAATTTTACCGTAGTTACCGTAGGATTCTCTTTCAGCTTTAACAATGATGTTCCGACCAGCCTGCGATCTTCTTATACAAATAATTTTAGTCGTGCACACTGTGCATCGCAGTGTTTGTGGGTTCCACCTTCTGAGTAATTTACGAAATAATTGCAGAGCATACATGCCGCAGTTATCGAACAAATCAGTTTCTTCGATTTTTTCCTTATTCTAGAAAACGTTAACACGGTACAGGTATGGTACCCCAGCGATCGAGTGATAGACAACCCAAATCTTAGAATTCTGTCCAGTAAACTTTGACGTGCGCATTCTGGGATCCCTGTACATCCACACGCTGAAACCTTCCTTAAACCAAATGCAGATGCGTACCGATTTAAAGTAGTAATTTATGACGCATCATAAAAATAGTTTCATCATGCTCTCAACACCTTTAATGAATAGCTTTCAATAGGTGCTTCTTATTCTTTGTTTTCTACTATTTAATTGAAAATGAGCTTGGACTTGGAAATAATAAATATATTATTTTTAACATTTCGTTTCTCCATCTCCTTCAGAAGCATAAAAGGGAATATATAATGATGAGTACGAGCTTATAAGCGTGTGTGTTAGGTGTATCGTATTAGTTATGGAATGTTAGTAAAGTGAAATCGCAAAAATTTCATTCGGCTTGAATTTTAGTAACACTGCAATACAGAACTGAGCCATAGTGGTCTTGCATGCGACGATGACGCTTCAGGGACTCCCTAACGCCCTCAAATAATGCTCTGTTACAGATGAACGGCATTTTTTTTAATGTTCATTGGCTGTTCTCGTTGTTCTCGTAAAAAATGACACACAACTTCAAAAAATATTGCGTATCTGCAAGGTAAACTTGGTGTTTTTATTTCTTTTATAACTTTTTATCTTTTCATATCCGTGTGATTTAAAAGTTGCGTTTCAACGTCTCAGCAGTGTTCGTGGCCATCGAACCTTTTAAGAGATTGTATTTTTCGCTCTCATAATTCAGACTCGGAATTTCCCCGGTACAAATTCAGTACAGGGGCTGAAAAACATACTGAAGATATTCCCATTAGATTTTTTTACATTAAACAATACAACAAAAAATAAATCTTATGAATATTTTTTTTAATTCTGAGGAGATGATTTAAGTGATGTCATTATCCAAGATTGAAGGACATTTTTATTCTATTTAGAAACAAAAGAAGAAACTAAAAATTAAAATATAAATTACAAGCCCAGTTTGCTTTCCAAGAAATAGAATTATCACGCTATTAAAACCTTAAAAAAGGAATAATTTTCAACTTTCGCTAAAAAATCTCATTTTTGACAAACGTAATTTGTTCTCGTGAGAAGTGCGAAGCAATATCAAGCCCTAATGATATTTAAACGTTATTACCTTTTAAATTCACCTGTTCTCTTTCCATAGTGTAAAGGATGTGATGCCGGAACAATAAAATTATCAAATGCTTCATTTCATATACACCAGTGAGCACTTGAACAAGATTAAATGCCAAGATTAGGATAATTTATGGAATTCTGAAGCATTTGTGCATGCCACTAACACAATTCGAAGTCCTGAACGCCTGCAAAGTAAGGCTCGAATGTTCTGCTGCGAATGAAGAGCGAGCACGTTACGTCTGGAGCAGCTTTATTAATAACCTGGCGTGTAGAATTTAATAACAAAATATTGATCTCGAGCCAAGATAAATATCTTCAACGCTATATAATAAAACGCCAGGTGTCTCCCCAAATAAACAAAATATTTTATATTTGGATGTCTCCAAATATAAACCTTCATATAAACAAATGTATGTATTATTTTGCGCGTAATTTTTCCTATGTTATAACAATGGGAATCTCATTGAACACATTAAATTATTGAAGAATTTTATGCACTTAGTTAGATAATAATAGCTCGGTGTTGCTTCCTTGGTTGGTTGATTGGTCCTCCTGTCCGTCCGTCTTTGTTTCACGCTTTTGAGGACTTGGAAGAAAACTCAAGGGTCCGTATTTCTAAACTAAAAGCGAGACTGCTAGCTAAAGCAATCTGAATCAGTGATACTAAAAATAACATTGTTTTATGTTAGAGTTACTTCGTAAATAAAAGGGTACCTTAAGAAATTGATATAATTTGTTTCTCCATTTTTTGGTCACGTTCTCTCTAGTTTAAAATAAAACTAGTTTTATTCTAAAGACTTAAAGAATCTCAAAATATTCTCTTGCTAAAAATTATGGAATGAACGTTTAAACTTTAGAGGCCTTGGTTGAAGCCAAGTCCTCCTCAGCTGAGTTCAAATAAAAGGATTCAAGCCTGGAAAAAAAACAATTCCTACGCAAAGTTTTATGAAAAGCTGCTTTGTGGTGATCTGTGTACGACTCATAACAACATTTTTAATCTTCCGAATGTTCGGCTTCAACTAGAAAAATGACTCGTAACACTTCAAAGTGCAGGGTAGCCTAAATTAAGGTACCCTTTTAAAACTATCATAGCTATTAAACTAAATATTATGAAGATATTTGATTGATTCAGAATGAAAGAAGAAATTTCAAAGTTCAATATACATTTATGTATGAAACAATAAAACACGTTCAACCATGGACCACAATATCTTTTAAATTTCCTCCATTATTAGTCAAACATTAGCGTACTCTTTCAACGCTTCAGTTCATTAGTTTCATTAATGTCTGTGAATTAAATTCTCTAAACTTTAAATACCATGCACTGCTGGTCTCATGCACTTCTTCGAAGGATTTCTTTCAATACCATAATTGTTCTTGTAATTGCTCTGGACTGCAGTAACCGAACCATCGGGAATGAAGTTTAACTATTTCCGCTCGTTTTGTTTCATTGTAAATAGATTCATTTCAAGCGTTGTATTTTGAAAATTTTAAGAATATATTGTAATTGTGGGTAAAATAGATACATTGATAGAACAATATGAATTTTTTTCTTCATTGTCAGTTAATCAAATGTCTTTACCATTTTTAATTTTATAGCTATGATAGTTTTTAAAATGTATCTTACTAATGGAGCACCCTGTATATCCTATTACGTTCTTACAATTGTTGTTTCTTTCTCTACAGCAAACTGTTTGAAAATGTTGACCCTTTTACGTGATAAAAGCAGCTCTTTACCACGTGCTAACGAAAGGGTCCTTTCAAACACTAGGACTTTGATTTATTTACGATGACATTAATGGAAGTATTTCTATTTAGTTTACTAGAGGAATAAAAAAAGTGCCTCCTTACTAAGTTTCAAAGTAATCTTAGAATACGGTTGAGAAGATTAGTTCATGGATAAGCTGTAAGTTGACTTTACTTACCTCGCTCCTTGTCATCACGACCATGCAGATAGACGTCCTCTGCAAACGAGGGAATGCTACGGGAGGAATTAGAAAGGTTAGGATCCTGCTTCGGGATTACGTACTTTAACTGAAGGGCGCAGGAGTCTCCAATGGGTTGCTTTCCACTATCTTTTCTGCAATTCACATATTTTTTTATGAAGGCTTGCTTCCGCAAGATGGTGTCTTGAGCGACTGTTGCAAGCACTTGGTCTCCGAAAGGGGTGACAGCTGTAGACTCGACGCCAGAGGACGCTCCACCAGGGGCTCCCGGTAAATCATCTAAAAAAGTATAGAACATCCCCGAAAAATATCAGTGATTTCAGAAGTCAGCATTGCATATGGTAAATTTGTTTTGTAATTTCTTAGTAGAGTTCATTTGCGCTTGAAGAAGTACAAAGAGTGTCATGATTTTATTCAGTAAAGTGTTCCATATGAAGCGCGATTGTCCTTTTTCAAACGGAATCAAACGATTAATAACGTACAGATTTCAGGGCTATTTGAGACACTCATATACCATACTCGTATATTGCTGCATCATATAAAGTGTGATACAACCAAAAAATAATATGAAAGACGAAATGAAATTTTGATCAAATGCAATGAAATTTCATGAAAGTAGTGAAAATAAACCTGTCATGGAAGTCTTTTAAACTTTTTTTTTGTGGTGAGGTATTTTTCTTTCATTGAAGCAGAGCAATGAGACAGCGGAGTACAGTTGAATATTTTTTTACGAGATATGATACGCTCGTGACCGTCCTTTGAAAAACAGCCTGCAGAAATATCAAATAACGAATACTTGGCACCCATTCGACAGATCAAGACAAGTACATACTTAGTTTGACTCTATAGTTACTGAATCATCGTAACTGGCGGTGAAAACGGCCCATGGATGATTTTATTCTCTTGTCACCAAAATAGAAAGTAATCGCTACGGATTGTGTTGAAGAGCCCTTAAAATGTTTCTTACGTTTCATCAAAAGGAACTTATTAAAAATCATCTGCACTGATATGAGGGATGATAAACGGATTTTTAAATCAGGAGTTCAATAAATAAAAAAATTTCATTATTGAACCTTTCTAGCCTAGGACATTGCGCAGTAAATGTACATTAAGGAAGCGAGAGACATTATTAGACTCTTGATACTGCAGTCTGATGTCTCATACCTTCACACGAATGAATATAACTGCATATTTGAGCAACAATACCTGCAACAGGACCGATGAGGGCTGACTCATTATCACCCGAAGTGTCGTCGTGAGCCACGATAGAACCTCCTTGAGTACCCTTATGAGTGGCAGGAGAAATTCCTGGGACGATGTGCAGGTTTTTTTCCGCTTCACCCAGAATGTCATCAAGCGTTGTCTGCGATTGCATTCTGATGTTGTTCAGGCTTGTTGGCACAGCCCCTGCAGAATTCTGACGAGTCACTCTGTCACGGCGTGCAAGATCTCGTCCGTTTTGTACTGTTTGCTCAACCCTTGTATCTTTCTCATACGCTGCTTTCTCATGTTCAGGAGAATACAGCTGAATTCTTTGCTTAACATCAGAAACGTCATCACGAATCTTCTTCCCCGCTGCCACAACAGGTGGGCCATTATCGCGCTGCGACCGTGGTGGTCGGACGAGGAGGTTCCCACAAATTAACTGCAAGATCGTGAGGAGCAGCACTGCGAGCAACAGAGTGATCTGCAGAAAGCCCAATCAGGCGAAATTTCGAACGCAATTCGTATAAAATGAATTAAAATGGCTACTCATAACTTTACAAGGACATGTAAATACCAATGTACGTATAGCATGCGTAAAAAAACTACCTCCTTTAAAGAAAATTACTACTTTACCACGCTTTAAATAAGCTACACACACCTTCGGGGTCGAGCAAAATAATGGAAGTGAAGATTGCACTTCGATAATTCAGCGAGCCCAAATTTTGCAAATATCGTTTCCAAATCAATTTGACTGTTTACTTTTAATTCAGATAGCCTATCTTATGAAATTTAACATTTTTTTCTTGTTTAGTTCGTCTTGCTCTAAAAATTTAGCTAAGGCGAGTGACCTAATTCAGTCAGTGACCTTTGTGCGTTACTCTTAGAAATACAGGCAAATTTTTTTAAATCCAAAGGCCCGTCTCTACTCGCCAACTCGTCCTGCCCTGAAAAAAATGGAAAGCTCAACTCGTCGGAGGATGTTAGTTGGTTCCACTGAGCTGGCTACCAGCACTTGCGGTCTCTACGCCAGTGCAGCCTCTTCTGAACGCTTCGTTGAAAAAATTAGTTTCGTTAGAGCGGCTCTTTAATGATAGTCTATCTGGGCTTATCAAGTACACGACAGCTTTGGTTGATACTGAGTCAGTCAGATATTTATTTACCCCTACTGTTGTTTTCGAGGAAGTTGGTCGTTGATTGTTTACTTTAATGCTTTTGAACACTCGTCGTATTTTTCGGTAGTGAGGTTCAAAGTTCTCGTAGAATTACTCTCCTTGATCGAGGCTATGCCTAGCTTCTCAAATTCGGCCGTGTGCGTTAATATTATGTCTCTCGAGAATCCAAGCGTTCAGCCGTTCTGACCCCGATATTCCTCCAATTATAGCGCTAACAATTAATCTTTTTCGATCTCAGTTGATCACTTAGCAATGGTTATTTTATCCTACAGAAAGATTTGAAGAAGGCAATGATCAATAAATCAGATGAATGAACTCACTGGAAATAAAAGTAAAATAGTAATAACAATTTGAGACAGATATTTGCGACATAAAAGCTCAGTAAAATATTGAATTAAAATTCCTAATGTTTTAATTTTGTCAAAACCGCGTATGTTTCTCATAGATAATTCAAGTTAAAATGTTGTTTGCATAAAAATAGCATACGTTCGAAAGGAAGTTCTGAGTCCACGCATTTAGAACGATACACCGAAAAGTCGATTAAATATACCCCTTAGAGTCGATTGAATATACGCCTAAGGGTCGATTAAATGTACGCCTTAGGGTCGATTAAATATACGCCTTAGGGTCGATTAAATATAACCCTTAGAATTGATTAAATATACGCCTTAGGGTTGATTAAATATACACCTTAGGATTGAATAAATATACGCCTTAGGGTTGAATAAATGTACGCCTTAGGGTTGAATAAATATATGCCTTAGGGTCGATTAAATATACGTCTTAGGGTTGATAAAATATACTCTTTAGGGTCGATTAAATATATGCCTTAGGGTTGCATAAATATACGCCTTAAGGGTTGAATAAATATACGCCTTTGGGTCGATGAAATATACGCCTTAGGGTTGATTAAATATACGCTTTAAGATCGTTAAAACGTTGCTTTTACAAAACACAATACTTCAATTTAACTGACGACGCCGACCATGTTGTTGCCCATAAATATTGAAGTATTTGATTCAAAGTTTTATAGCTTCTAACGTCCTGATAGCTGGAAACTAACAGCTAAAATGAAATTTATGATCTTACATCAATATTAGGATGAATTTACGCAATTATTCCTGTTTTTCCCTAATTTTTAATATCAATTAAGGAGTCTACATAAGTATGTTCGACTTGAAACAAAGTTTTAGTATATATATAATGGTAAAAGTGTCGCAAATCATAGTTTGTATAGAATGCTAAGACAAGCTATAAGTACTCAGATGCAAAGCTGAAGAGTATTCTTTTACACAGCAACTTTTTTACGTCGAGAAACTCCACCAATCGGTGTTGAGGCTGGTCCCATAAGCATTTGAGCAGTGAAATGTTTAGCCATATACGTTACAGATTTCACTACGAAACATAATTTTTGTTGGGTTTTGCATAAGGTTGAAACCATAATTTCCTACTTATTTGAACCGAAGCAAAATAAAAAAAGTTATGCCAAAACTCATTCTCTTGGTCATGTCACCGAATTTTCAGTAAGCATTTCTTCAATATAAATATTTTAATAAATATAACACAGGTATTATACACAGAATCAGAGTTTCATAGAAATAATGGACATTTCTGATGTCTTACAGTTAAAGGTTTAATTAAGAAAATAACCCTTAATTATCAAGAACAAAATTATAACAATGTAATTTTATGCAATGCATTTGTGAGACAGTAAGACTTTCCCTATTGAAACCTGTAACTTCTGTAACTAATTTAATTATTTTTACCTGCGGCTGCTAAATCATATTCACAGGAGTGCTTTTAAATTTATCATCTGTGTTGGTTTGAGCAGGGCCTGGCCTGGACAACAGAACGCTGAAAAAGGGGCAGCAAAAACACGTGACTCTTGTTTTGAAAATTAGTTTATATTCTCATTCGATTTTCTTCATAATTACCTAGCTAATTGGATCTTACCTCAACGTGTCGTTGAAATTTTTGCCAAAAACCAACAGAAGTTTTCGTGGACTTGGGACGAGTCATTTGAAGTAGAAACTTTGCCTATGAAGGTAAATTTGTTATCTTTCTGAAAAAAAGACATTGTGCACGCATGTGCAGGAAAAGACGCAAAATAAACTCCTGGTGTTGAGTCCTTGCTAGTGTGCAAATTGCTCATTCGTTTTCCTACGAGTGAACGTACAAAAAAAAGTAAAGAAGTGTTTTTTTTTATTCGTTGTCGGTATCTCAAAAACTTAAGTATGTTGAGCCCCTACTCCAAAGAATCATAAAAATCTCCTATAGATATACCACAAAAACAACGAATACGGTCGAAACCACTATGCTGATGGTCGAAACGGATAGGTTTGAAACACATGGGGTGTAACGACAGGTAACATCGAGGAGAATATTTGCTACAGCGGAATTTTCGAAGAACCCCCAACTCGCAGCGTTGCTACCATTACGGCAGACACCAGAGTCCCTACTGCAACAGGTGTTACCACCGCCCAACCAAGCTGCCTACCGATCAAGCTCCTACGCAGATGCAGCCTTCGTAAGCTTTTGTTCACTTTATTAGTATTGTGTTCAATTTACGTAACACATACCGATGCTTGTTCAATTTTTCAATAACATCAATTGATGAATATTGTTCTTCGTTCATCATGAGCCCACACATCGCCAGGAACAAGGTTATACATTTATCTGATTTTCGTCTGTACATTTCAAATTTTATATGAAGCTTTGAAACTAATATTAGCATTAAATTAACACTTCCGTCTCATAAATCTATGCTGGTGTACTAACGAGTACACTTACGAATCATATGTAATTCATCACAACGGTGGTTTCTTCTGCAAAATAGCAATGTAGTTATTTTATTAATATACGCATTACTTGTAACATTACTAAATACGAATTAGATTAATTAGTGATGAAGCGATAAATAGATGCTACAATAGTTCACGATGTCGTTCCTGGCTAATGTAATGCTTATTTAGTAATGTTACAAGTGTTGTTTTAATTTTAATGTTTTACTTTTCTGAAGTAGTGGAAGTGATTTTTTGTTTTGCTGCGGCATTAGTAAATAACTATAGGACTGTTGTATAACGTCAATATAGACAAATCTGAAAACATCTTAAAGAGTGTTTTCTAGATTATGCTGAGTGCAAGCATTGTCTATCTCAAGATATACAGAATTCCATTTTTAATTCTTGAAATTGGTTTATGAGTAGTAGGATGCTAATGAAGATGGCATTTTGAATTCTATTTCAGTGGAACTTTCATGAATAAATTCTTGTATGGCTAAAATAAGCCGTGTTTCAAGAGTATAAAGTGAATTAGATTTGGTTGCTATGGACTTGGCTCAACAGATTCTAATTATTTTTGCTGTGATTTTCTTAATATAATATGTATAGCACGGCTAAAATGGACTGAATTCCTAAATTATCAGGTAAAATAAATCGGTTGGCATAGTTTTGGTAAGCAGCTTTTAGGCTTTCTTACCAATGGTAGTTAGTAATTTAGGGAAGAAGTATCCCTTTAAGTAATGCTTCGAAAATTGAATTATTCCAGCAAACCAACCTGAACATGTCAACGAGTAATAGTTGGAATGATGCAATTACGATTCTCCGTTTCCGCGAAGGCAACATGAACACCTCAGGTTGGACGATCTCGACTCTTAATAACTCGTAAAACTATTTTTTGCGCTGAGCTGTACGTGGAAAAATTTCAATGTTCTATCCCTCATCGTTTCCCCTCGGAAAGAGGATGCACTCATAATACAATAAGAAAGCGTTAGGATTTTCCAATCGTTTAAAATGGACCACGAACGTTCGTCATGATGGAAATATTGGTACGTCATCGCAGTAAATACTTGTACAGAGTAATGGAACAGAGGAAAAACAAGTAATGTAAAAACTATTCTTTAAACTTCATAGAAAAGAAACTATTCTTTGTTGTTATAAAAAAATACTTTACTTACAAAAAATAAAGGTATTTCAATGGATTTCAATTGATTTTCCACGTACGTAGTACGTACGTAGATAAGCAAGTACGTAGAATGTCAGTCAGATAACTCCTAATTAACGGACCCAAGGTGAGAGTCTCTCTTCAAAGTTTTGCGTTGCTTCTTTCAAGATTCCTTGTGGTACCGCTGCAACTTCTTGATGAATGGAAATTTTCAGTATTACGATCTCGTGTGGTTTATTGACGTGCACTCCTGCATTCAGGTCACAGGGAGACCATGGGAGCGTCAGGGTCATGAAACATCACCGAAACAAAAAATTTGTAACGCGTTGTGGCAACATGAGGTTGATAACTTCCATGGAAACTTTCGCTGTGTGTGCGGTCGTACCATTTATTGGAACCATGGTTTTTCCATATTCTCCTCACACCTAATGAACTCAGGTTGGATGAAACTGTTCAACATGTCGACGTAGTGTGCCGAAGTCACTGTCTCGGCATTCCCTCCCTCTTCAAATAAATGAAGACCAATGGTCCAAGCTTTGATATATTGCACTATACGGTCACTTTTGAGGTGTGAATGAGCCTTTTGTAGCACCTCTCTGTTCTGAAGTTTTCCGTCGACACGAATTAGCGTTTTGCTTATTCTCAAGTTCGTCCAAATATATATTTTTTTGCTCATCACCACCCTAGCATTTAGATATTCAGTATGGATACAGTGCACTTTCTTACAAAATTCTCTGCGATGTGCTAAGTCCTTTTTAATCAGTTGCAGGACGGTATCACTATTTTGTAAAGGGAAAATTTTAACTCATTGGTTAGGCTGCGATGGAGGAAACGAGACATTCTCAAAGCTAATGCCTGACGTCGAGCAGAGCGTCCAGGGCTAGCAAGAACCGCTCTTCTCAATGCGTTCGCATTTTTTGAGGTCCGTACTGAACGGGGAAGGAAAAGGGGTTTCTTCTTCATGACCGATCCAGTAGAGCTGCTGCTTCACCCCATCGCAGTATCGTTTTAATTCGCTGTGGAATTCTTTCTTGGGGGTTGACTGTGGAGTTTCGATAGGAGAAACGTTGGACAGTGAGTACAGAATCACTGTTTCTGAAAAACTGTTCCACAGTAAAATACACGATGTTCTACGCTCCAATGCTCCATGGCTACCGAAACGACACTGCCTGCGTTGTTCGCTGACTGCAGGGCCCCAGCTGTACTTTTACAGAGTACTGCCCTTTAAAAGCATGCGCTTCCTGAGCTCCGCACTGTAGATCAGTACAATAGCGCTAGATCTATGAACAGATATTCAATATTGCACCCGAATGAATCGAATCATAGTTGAAGGCAGGAAATTGACACTTGCTGAATGAAACAGGACAACACAAATAATTTCCAATCGCGACGTAAAAATGCTCAAATCATATAAATGCAAGAAAAGCAGGAGACCCTACGCATTCAGCGTAAGCTAATCCTAAACTGGAATAATAAATAATGGAGCTCAATCACTTCCAATGCAGAGCTACCAGAAGAAATATTGCTAAGATTGTAGAGCCTTGCAAGATAATCTTTCAAAATGCTGAACTGTAACTCTGGAAGCTTCATTACCTTCAAAAACTTTTACATATTTTACATATTGTTATTGTTAAGATTACTAATGTCATTGACTCTGAGCCAACTTCACTCAACATTTCCATGCACCTTAACTGACGATGTACTCTCCCTCTCTTCCGCATCACTACTAAATTACAGAAGAGCTCTCAGTTCTCTACAGCTGCAGACGTTGATTAATTAAAACGTTCATACTTATTCATTACCGTGAACGGCCACCGCACATTTTGCTCTAATTTCAGTAAGATAATTTACTCCATTTCATATGTCATCAGTTACAGAGTTTCTAAATTCCTATAAAAAGTTAGTTCCAAAGTCATGATGAAGTAGCTGTTGCTTTTTTCAATTTTTAACCTGACGACGCTCTTAAGTTATTGATATTTTGTGTATCTTTTGAAGATTTGAAGGACGGTAAGATTTAGTTGAAGCTTGAATTGATGCAAATGTTTGATGTCAGCTCTGAGGCCTGTCGTGCAAAAATTTTAGGATAATGAAATTTGTCGCACGTTCAGACTTTATAATTTCTAAAGAAAAAGCCATGCTCAACCACCATTATTCCCAACAAATTACCCGCCCAATAAATTATTTTCAGCGAAATTGTTTCGACGACGAATATACCGACATGAACGGCCTCGTTAAATACTTTATTTAACTTAGGGAGGGGGCGTCCAGGAATAGAAACATCTGTCTTGGGCAACTAATTACGAAGTTCTTGGAAAACTAATGTAGCTGCACTTGTTAAGCAAAGTGCAACTAACCACCTAAGCAAAAACGTTTTTTAAAAGATGCGATAATTTAGTAGCAATCCCCTTATATAAATGCTTCTGTTTTTTCTCCAGCTGTAGACTCATGCTATCTTCGAAGGTCTGCGAGACATTCTGAAATGATGAAGATAACGCTTCCAACTGTCCAAAAAACACTTGCTCACTGCTAAATTATCCCGTCGAGTCAATCATTTCTGTCAGAATAAATTTCAGAGCCTCAATATTCGCACGAGTTCGATGAGGCTGCAGCAATGAAGAAAGTTCCAGAATGACATACACATCTCAACTTTTCCCCTTGTATTAAGAATATATAAATGAAATTTTAATTGAATATTCCCTCACGTACAGTGTACATGTAATAGGCAGATAGTGAAACCAGCCATCACTCGAAATGCCCAAGCAAGATATGTACTGAATAGAGGGAACAGCGGAAGCTATTCATAGGGCTAAGTGCAATGACGAATGATGTTTGATGACGAAATGACGAATTCACTCAGTCATTTTAAGTTAGATTAGATTAGGTTAGGTTAGGTAACTAATGTAATACTGGTGAATCTCCAAATTTCAGTTATTTCGCGAAATGACTGAAATTTTTGTCATTTCTTGTAATGCATGGAAATTTTAGGCCCTACGCATGACTGGCTTCACAATCTCTCTGTAACATATATATTTTACCGTTTACTAAATTCGGTGAGAAATTTTAAAGAAATTAAAAAGGTTACGTTAGTTGGAACTTTTATTATAAAATATCACGGTAACCAACATTAAAATGCAAAACATACATCTTAATTCATGTTTGTTTTTGTTGTACGTAACATTCTTGAAATTTAAACGGTGCGATGCCGAAACGATCATTTGAATAGAATGTATAATCTACGAGAAAATCAATAAAAACAACCAAATACTACTAGTCAGACTTACCTGACTTCTTTTCAAAAATTCAATTGAGTCGGTTTGTACCCCACACATGGAAGCGAGGAAGTTAAATTGGGTGAGAAAAAATTCCGGTGAAACATAAGGGGCGTTGTCCGAAAATATTTTTCATTATCATTAATGCACTCGAATAAATGAAACATACATATATGTAGGATTTATTGGAATTATTTTCAAGCTCTATGACAAAGGGAATGACAAGGGAAAAATGTTTTGTATGTCAACTTTGTTACTGACACTCATCGTCAGATCTGACGAGGAAATCTTGTACGTCAACTTCGTTACTGACACTCATCGTCAGATCTGACAAGGAAATCTTCTCAGCAGCCGTCGTTTCCTAAAAGAATCGTGTGTGTGTGTGTGTGCGTGTGTGTTTGTGTAGAGCCTAGTTTCCCCGGTAAGAACGAGCTAGTGTTGTAGTGTCACAGTATTTTCATCGGATCGTTCAAAGAAGTTTTTTTATTTTCGTCCGTGAGAAGGCTAAGTAAAAACTTAAGGTTACAAGAAAATGTTAGATGAAAAGGCATTATTCCGAATTATATAAAAATCTATTTCACCCTCGCCACATTTTATGCAACCTGTAGGAATCTTCAGTGCTGCCGTCGTTTAAACAATTTAAAGTTTATTTCTGATATTACTGCCATAAGAGCGTACCCTCAGGCTTTGATACCTGTAATCTGTTCCATCTGAGAGACAGATGTTGCGTCTAGACTCTTACCAGTAATTGCTCTAAAGAGAGCCATCTCGCTTCACAAGTCAATTTTGGTGACGACGTAAAGTGACGCTCTCGCTCCACTCAGCGACCACTCGTTTGACAACAGAAAGGCAAAGGGAGGTCGTTTTCAAATAAGAGGACACACGTAATAACATAATATAGCGTGTACCTTACGCATCTATTTCGCTGACTGTGTCATGACACAGTCGAGAGAAATATATCAATGGTTTTAGTGTAACTCAACTAAAGAAAGATAACGAGACTGAGTTTCCATTTTCTTCCTTTCTAGAGGTCCTGACAACAAAACACGAAACATCCATCAATATATTTACAATATTTTACCAAGCACATATATTTAATAGTTAACGTAGGATATTCCCTCTCGCCGTGCTCAATTTCTGTGGACTTACGGTTGAGCAATATGTTTCCTTCCTCAAATCGAGATTGAAAACCAACCTCAGCCAACGGCGGCCATGATGACACACCGAAATTGAGCAGCGGTGATGGGAGTATCCTGATGGGGCTATCCGATGTGTCTGATGGCCCTCTGCGTAAGGGGCTGAGCCTGCCGCAGCTGGCGCGGTCATTTTTCATCGGGTTACATCAGCTATAATCTCGAGCGGGAATTTCATTTTATAAAAGTGATAGAATGTGCCGCAATTTATTACAGCTTAGTCCACAAACGCGGCGAAAAAATTTGAATAATTAATAGACCCGTAGAGAAGGGGAGGAAAAATTATGTAGAGGCCTTTTATTTTATGCGAACTCGACAGTAGTCTCCCGAGGTCATCAGGAATTTTAAAACTTGGCATTATTTCGAGCCTTCACGTCCCAAAACCTTCCCTCTTACAGATTGTAATTCATCTTTACGACAATGTCGGTAAATTTTCCCCATATGTGATACTCATCACTAGAAAGGGAATTATGTGCTCATCTTTCACTAGAACAATGCACTTGAATTGTTTGGTGAAACAATTGCCAAATAATATTGTGCAAGGTCTAAAACTAAAATTGCACTGCTAATCAAATTTTCCGGCTAGGAACAATATCTGCGACGTCACGTCATGTGACTCAATGCCATGCAGTTTTGAATTTTTGACATCCCAACCAAAAACAATGAAAAACATGTGTACAAATACTTCAATAATAATTCCCCACGTCGGTTATACTGGTCGGATAGATGTGTAAAGTAGCAAAACATAAAGAGCGAGCAGTAGAACCATAGACTTGAGACCTGAAGAAACATGATTGTCATCAATGCGAACAAATATTTAAGGGTAAAATATGATATTGCAAAAGATTTCGGTCAATTGAAAAATTTTCTTTAGATTGGTATCAAATTTTAATTTCACATGTAGACCCGCATCCAATTTTATCGGCTATGCTTTATGGTTACCTGAACTTTTTTACTAGCTCAAGCATGAAGAGCTCTTCCGCCGATATGTAATTCAAGATGTCTGTACAGGTAGGGTATTATTTTCGCAAGCATTGAAGTGCTCCTTCTGGGCAAACATGCCCCGCAGCCACCTCTCTCATCGTTTCGGTAATTGTTGAAATGTTCCGACGGTGTATCAGCTCGCATTGCAGAACTGGAAAGGAAGTTGTCGGAAT
>VOMN01023883.1:0-29384 GCA_014899125.1 Orchestia grillus | reverse complement strand
GGGGAGCGTGCAGCATGGGGGTTAGAGGGGGAGGGAGAGGAGGAGCACCGCCCCCATTCCTGCGGCCCTTTTAACAAATTAAGACGCTCGCCGCACGACGCCTCCGCTGCAAACATTATTTCTAAAGGCAGCGTGAAGCTCCATTACTTCAGGCGGCCTCCGAGCCCAGGGGCGGCAGGGCGTAGGCCGCTAGTGAAATGGAGGCCGCTAGTGAAATGGAGGCCGCTAGTGAAAGGTCCCTTCACATAATCAGTCATTGTCTGATGACTGCGTCGAAGACACCCAAATATGGGCATCGAATGCTCACTTTACTTTCCATTCTGGAGTCAGGTCGGAAGTCCAGGGACTGCATACTTGTGACTCTTAGTATCTTACCATAACTAAATTAACTAACCAACTTGGTATCACTGATACAGCAGCAAAAGTTATCTCAACAGCATTTCAACTTGACTGTCGTACAGAGTGTCCGTGACGTTTTTTTCCAGACTGACGGGGAAGAAAACATGGTCTGGACGGCGATATCTGAGAAATGAGTGCTAGCAACCATTGTTACATGTTGGGAATTTTTCTAGGTCTTACTGATGGCTTATTTGTCATCGATTGTTACCTGCCTGAAATGCGCGCGTTGCCAATGACTCTAGAATAGAAAGCAAAGTTAGCTTTCGGTGCTCATATTCGACGCTGTCTTCAGACATTGACTGATTGTGTGAAGGCCCCTTAACCCGTGCCTGCAGCTGGGCCTGCGCAGTCGGTGGGGCACCTGTTGTACCTTGGACCCTTTGTACCTGGGGCCTACAGAGTTGAATCTGGCTCTCTGCTTGTTTTTCAGGAGACTATTACTGGTATTATTCAGAAAACTATTACTGGTATTATTCAGAAAACTATTACTGGTATTATTTAGAAAACTATTACCGGTATTATACTGAAAACTATTTCTGGTATTTTTCCGAATACTATTACTGGTATTATTCAGAAAAGTATTACCGGTATTACCGAGATCTGCTCCTAGTGGCAGATTGATTAAATAGCAACAATGGATCCCTGAAAATCTTGCTGAGAAGTTAAAGTCAACACTGGAGATCCGAGTACACAGGGTCCGAGGTACAACAGGCTTCCATAAACTTGGAACGCGAGTGTGACTCGACCTTGACGCGAAAAATTATATCAACTGCCGACAGTTACTAAAATCTACGGATATTGTAATCCTAGACGTCTCAATATACGAAAATATGATTACTGCAAATGTTTTTTCTTTTACGAAAGTTGAGCTACGTATATGTATGGAAACTTGCAGCTCTGGAGGGTTAGGATAAGGTTACAATTAACCAGGAATGGAATTGCATTTCCGACCTCAGACCTCACGCTACGAGTGTAGTATCATAACTACCAGTGTCCACACCCCGCCAAAAATGACACAACTCAGTTTTTTATTGTTAAAATGAATGTTCTTTCCCAGTGAATCATTATAGGGGTCACACATTTTCCTTACCGTTTCCTTTCCAATCAATTGTTCTTGGCCAAACTGTGTTAACCAGAATACTCGCTTGGGGTAATCTATGAAACAAAATTCTTAATTTCAGTTAGAGAATATTCTTGTACGATACGACATTCAGTATCCTACATACGCTCAATGCTACTTCATATCAACCTTGCTTACAGTAATATTCTCCTATGTAATACTGATCAAAGGGACACAGACCCCAACCAAGTAACCAACAAACTTTGTATTATTATAAAGTAAAATATTAACTAACGAATTTCGTATCATTGTTACAGACACGCAAGTAGTGATTAGACATTTATCTAAACTAAATAAACTAATGAACTAGACATCAATGTACCTGCTCATCTCGCAATAGCAGCACTCAAGCTAAACGAGGTACATAAGACACTTTGTATCACTGTCACGGCACAACTCGTGACTACAATGTTTTATCTTAACTATATGAACTAGCGACTTTTTATCAACGATACAGCGTCACAAATCATTAACAGCATTCGATCCGGACTATTGTACAGGGTGTCTATAAAGTCTTTCTCCGATTCAGGGAAAACGCAGTCTTTTGTCTGAATTCGGACGACGATTCCACTTGTATACTAATACACAGTTGTTGCTTGGTCCGTCTCTCTGTCACTCTCTTAAAGGAGTTAGAAGAAAATTCCTGGGCCCGTATTCCTAAATATACTAGCGAAACTTGTCCGATAAAGCAGTTCATATCAGTGATACTGCAAATAACATTATTTCATGTCAGAGTTACCGTAAATAAGAAGGCATCTTAAGAATTTAACATCATTTGTCCCGCCATTTTTCTCGGGGTGTTGATGACCTATTTTGTCATCGATGGTTTTCTGGCTGAAACACGGGCGTCGCCATTGACTAGTCAGGGAAAGAATTTATTAGTCGGTGGAAGATTTGATGGACTCACCAACACTAGTATCACGGATACAGCGCTTAGCGTCAATACAGTATTTTATCGTCACTAAAATAACCGACTTTGTATCATTGTTACCGCATTAGTCATTGTTACCGCATTAGTCATTGTTACCGCATTAGTCATTGTTACCGCATTTTATTATGACTAAATTCACTTAGTAAACTTGGTATCACTGCTACAGCGGAACTTGTGCCACTACCACGGCTTCGTCATGGCTCTGATCGGGATGGTGACCCACCTGCTGGTGTGCGCCATGGCCATAGAGCGTCTGCTGGGCATACGCCACGGCTACTTCTACAACCAGAACGTCACTACCTACCGAGTCAAGTGAGTGCCCTTTTAGCCATTGGAAAGGAATGAGTTTTAGCTCCATGCTTCATTCTTAACACGTCCCGTGCAACGGTGGTCTTTTTCTAAGAATAAAATGACACGCGTGATGAGTAAAATGACACACATCGCAGGAAACGCGTTAATTGGCATCCTTTATTACAAGTTCGATACCAGAAGCGGAGTGTTTCCTTTGGGAAAGGAAGATAAGCCTAAAAATTCTGCCCACCAGTATCGCTTAAACTGCTCCCAAAGGTTTCAAGATACTATTTATTAACCTGTCTCACGGAAGGATCAACGGAACTCGTTAAAACACGCCAAGTTAGCTCTCTGAAGAGCTCCGCCACTGCCGTCGGCACAGACCGAGTCGTGCGGGAGGTTAATATTTTACTTTATAATAATACAAAATTTTTTGGTTACTTAGTTAGGGTCTCGGTCCCTCTGATCAGTATTACATTGGAGAATATTACTGTGATGCCTGCTAGGCTCGTGAATGCTTTGGGGCCCCAAGTTATTTTGAGCCTCAAATCTTGCACGCTTTTGAGCCTGAAATCTTGCATGCTTTTGAGCCTGAAATCTTGCACGCTTTTGAGCCTCAAATCTTGCACGCTTTTGAGCCTCAAATCTTGCATGCTAAAGTCTGGGACCACCTGATGCGAACACCAACGTTAGAATAGACACAAATATCAATGAGAGCAGATTGTATTGGATTTTCAAACCATATCTGATTTCTAATTTGCTAGCCGATGCATCAGTAGCTCGAAGGGACGGTAATCGTCACGACTTGGATTGTAATATAAAATAATTAAATACATCCAGGTACATGATACAGGCCATACATGACCTATTTCTACCGCGTGTTACGAGAAATAAATGTATTTTATACCGAGAAATATAAAAGAAATAACCAATACGCTCCCCATTTCTGCCTCCCGCCCACGCCACAAAGCAACACCCGCCCCATTCCTGCCTCCCATCACGCGCCACAAAGCAACACCCGCCCCATTCCTGCCTCCCATCACGCGCCACAAAGCGCCACACCTCCTGTGCAGGAAGCTGCTGACGGGGCTGTGGAGCTTCAGTGTCGTGCTGTGCTCGACGCCGCTGTTCGGGCTGGGGCGCTTCGTGCTGCAGTTCCCGGGGTCGTGGTGCTTCCTGGACTCCCACCTCTGCCCCGGGTCCCCCCTCCAGCACACGCTCTTCACCTACACCTACGGCACCATCAACATCGCCGCCCTCATCGTCATGGCTGTGTGCAACGTCATCGTCGTCGGTGTGTGACCGGAGACCGCGAGAGAAGTTCGGGTGCCCCTCGAAGTCTGGTTGTCACTCCTGATTTGTCACGCATTTAGCTAGTGTCACTCGTTTAACTATGCATGCAACTTGGGCTATGTTTTCATCCAATGATGTAGCTGGAGTTAAAAATGTTCGCCTTTCTTTATACCTTTTAGGCGGCATTAGATAGGCAATGATGTTAGGTTAGTTAGGTTGGTCTGGCGTACGCTATGGGAACTTAGTTACCCAATGGTCACTATTAGGTTACTTAAGCTCGTAATAGGCTTCCGGGACTTCTATCTTCCGTGCCTTCTTTGCTTCTTTACATTTTCACCACTACTTTGTCATTTCTTCTTTGCCTTTTCTTCTTTGCCTTTTCTTCCTCTTAACTTGCTGTTTCTATGCGCAGGGGATCCTGTGTATAAACACACCTTCTGTATAGATTCCTGTCCTCCATAGTCTGTTCTAGGTGATCTTTTCTCCTCGGTGTCCTTGGACCACATTTCATGTGGACGCGGCGCATTAATTAACTCGTTGACTCCGATTCTCCACACAGGTAAAATTACATGCCGAAAAATATCTCGACTGTGAATTCAAAAATCAAGAATTTTGGTTCCACAAATTTTGTTACTCTATTAATTTCTTTCTAATCAGAACTAGCTTATTCGATTGATGAACACAAATTTGACGAAAACTCGAAAATTTGTAATTATATATAATAGTGCTTTGGTTACATTAGGTTAGGTTAGATGATCGCTTGTACCATACATAACCCACTAAGGAGACAAAGTGTTAAACTATAAATAACTTATAATAGTGTCTCCATGCAGGCTGCCCTGCAAGCCTACTAGCTTACTACGAGTTTATTTGTGCCCTCAAATAGCGTCTCTCCGGGGTCTGGTTCATCGTTAGCTATTTGTTATTCATTGTGGCGCTGTGCCAACTGTACATGACTTGTGGTGAATGAATGTTTCAAATGGGCAAAGACATGTTAATGCAGACAGCGCTGGCCCGCCTCGAGTGCCGTTGGAACCAACCTCGAGCAGCGTGGGCGTGTACACGCTAGTCAGGACTTGGTGTGTGAAGTTATCGCAGTGTGTGGAATTGTTTGCGTTCGGTGGTCAAACTGAACAACACAGAAGATGAAAGATGTTCTATTAGAGTGAATGACTGTACAACACTGACCCTTGATACTAATTCAGAAGCAAGTTCCGGAGCATTATTCATAGAAATGCTAAGATTAGTGTTCTCCTTATAGTACAGTTTTTTTTCTTGGTTTCATAATTTTTTGGTAAATTTAAAATTCCAGTTTGTTACCATACCAATATCCATTAGTTCATGTTTCGTTGTGGTCAACTAAACCGGAATGCAACTTAGAATTGAACAATTAGGTTTTAACATGCAATAATTCCACAATTTGGAACTTGCAGCCTAGTGTTGCCATTTGTGTTAGCCCTTTCGTCTTGAAGGACGCGTGGACTCTCATTTGCCTAACTTCTATTTTCCTGCTGTAACTGAAGTAACTCGTCAAATTTTCCTTTAGGAAAGCTATTGAGTAAATTCACTCGTACTCTTTCGACCCCTCGCACGGTGTGAACGTGTACTCGTGCTTTCCCGAGTGTACTCGTGCTTTCCCGAGTGTACTCGTGCATTATCGTTTATAAATCACACGCTTTTAGTTGAAAACCTACTGGTGAAGGGGTTAAGGCACACAAATCACCCGGCACAAAATCTCCCCTCGTGTTCCACGAACTGCGCGTTGTACCCAAATCGCTGGTGTGTCCAGGCACGCTGCTCAAGATGAGGGTTAGCCGAGCGGTGCCGTCGCTGCAGGGCCACGACCGCCTCCAGTCCATCAGGAGCCACAAGCACAAGGAGCTCGAGATCCAGATGGTGTTCGTGCTGCTCATCATCACCACCGTCTTCGTCGTCTCGTGGGGGCCTTTGGATGTGAGTGTGTCCTGAGTGCGGCACACAGCGTCTCAAGTGTGTCCTGTGTGGGGCACACAGCGTCTCAAGTGTGTTTTGTGTGGGGCACACAGCGTCTCAAGTGTGTTTTGTGTGGGGCACACAGCTGCTCAAGTGTGTCCTGAGTGTGACACACACTGGCTCAAGGCTCTGTTAGGTGTCGTACACGATAAATGTTTATCAGCGAATTATGTCCAATTTTTTAATCAGAAAATAAGGCACATTTTCTTTCACTTTCATTACAACTATACGTTACATAGTACCTACATCCGACTGTCTAAGCTATTCCATCTTCTTCGGAAGCATTCAAATTCCCTAAAACGGCAATTCAGTTGTTTAAGCAATGTTCCCGCCCTCCATCATCCTTTCGGTTACGGACCCTCACGCGCCGAGAATACATAAATTTTACACTCAAATTTCCCCATCAGTTATATCACTTCTGTACCTTCTTTTCCACTCCTACACAGGACTGAAAAACTGATGTCTTTAACTCGCCGCATCTGGCTATGCTTTTCAATTCAACATTCAATATATTTCTTTGCGTAGTAAAAATAAATCGTACATTTTCTATGCTATAAAACCTGTGTCCTGTGTCAATTATTTCGGGCCTGTTTTTGTCCTTTCAATCTTTCGTGGAAGATATGAGAAAATTATCTACAAAAACTGTACTGTACTTCGAAAAGTATTTCTTTATTAGAAGCTTCTGCTCCAAAAAAATAAACTACGCAAGCTATTATTAATCATCTGCAATATCTTCACTTAAATATCGACGAAGGAAAGCCTTTATTTTCTGTATTCCTCAATTTTCAAAAGGCTTTCGACTATGTAGATAACAGGATATTACTCTTGAAGCTTAACTTTGATGGAATTAATGAGGTTGCTCTTATAATGGGTTCCAATCGTACCTGCCAAATATTAAACAATGTGTTGCGATTGTTGATACTGGATCATAAATCTTGGATATATGTCATGGAGTTCCTCAAGGTTCTACTTCAGGACCCCTCTTGTTTTTTATATTTAATAATGATATCGTTGAATCTACTTTATTCTTCTAATTTGTATTTTCTTCTTTGTTGATAGCATTTTCTCGACAGCTCTCCAATGCTAGAGTGGTAAATGAAGTTCATGGAAAGTTGCAAAAGGTTTTTGAAAAATTTAATAAGCATCAATATTGATAAAACAAAGAATATTCTATTCTCTTATGAGCATAATACGTATCTTTCGTGCATGAAAATCAGTGATGGTCAGACTGAAGTAACTAATTCATCCAATTTCCTGGGAATGATCGCCGACAAAAACTCGACTTGTAAAGAACAAATATCATGTATTGGCGCTAAATTTTGAAATGGATTTCGATTTTCAATCAAGCTAAAAGTATATTACCTTCAGAAGCGTTAAATATAATGTGAAAAATATTAATTCGTATGTGCAACATGGCTTATAAGCATGACATTAGCCTAATAAAAATAGAACATGTTTTTTCCTCAACAAAAAAAGTCTTTGGGGCGACGAGAAGTTTGTAATATAAAGCACATAGGAATGACTCATGTGCATGAGAACTCTCTTAAGCTTTCAAATTTACCCATATTCCTTCTGTACTTTAATTTATATGACTTGCTGATGATGCGATGAAGACCTGAAGCAATTTCGTTTATTACAAAGCTAGAGTTGTCCTTCTACTTCGTGCATAATTTTGAAAGTAACTGCTTGAACTTTGTTTCCAGATCTTGTTATTCGCGAACAGCATCTGGCGCCACACGGAACTCAAGGACCACTGGGTCGACTTCGTGGCCATCAGACTGGTGTCAGTCAACCAGATCGTCAACCCCTGGGCCTACATCATCTGTCGTGTGGTGAGTCGTGTCGTGGTGTGTCATGTCGTGGTGTGTCATGTCGTGGTGTGACATGTCGTGGTATTGGCCAAAC
This sequence comes from Orchestia grillus, assembly GCA_014899125.1. Taxonomy (NCBI): domain Eukaryota; kingdom Metazoa; phylum Arthropoda; class Malacostraca; order Amphipoda; family Talitridae; genus Orchestia; species Orchestia grillus. Next base: position 21,453 of record VOMN01023883.1, on the reverse strand, counting down.
CTGCGGACATGTCTAAAGCAGAGGTTGAATCCCCCAAATTCCGCAGTTTCTGGATCTGAGCCTCGCCGGTCGCGGACTCAGCTTGGGCTGCAGATATTCAAATCCACGTAGATGACGTTACTGCGTTTAGGCCTTTAGGTATGGTTCAGAACATATCTTTAAACATGAATTATTTTGTAATTGTATGAATATCTTTCCAATCATTATTTAGGATGATAGGTATGGCCGAATGACAGAATTCCGGAGTTAAGACAATCAAGCTGTACGGAGGTGTCGCGTTGTTATTGTACACTATGACAAGCATCATCGACTACAAGATAAGTCGTATCCATTCTTGAGTTTTCATTCCCCAGTTGAGAAGAACATGCCATGTTTTACTACCGCAGGAAAATATTTTTTCGCATGTGAATTCAGATTATATAAATTTGTATATGAATTCTGTATCGAATTTTACAGCAAACTTGCCAATGTTCATCCCCCAGAAGCCGTACCACCCCTGAAAATGGTTTTCAATGCATCCGAATAAAGAGGGCATAAATTTCTACATGACTTGTGTGGAAACTTACTTACGAATAAAGAATCAATGTCCATGATTCTGCCTTACAGGCCTACCGCTCGAAGCTGTGCCAGTGCTGCCGACAGGCGCTGGTGGGGCGCCGCTTCTCTCTGATGGAGGAGGGCAAGAACTCCTTCGCCAACTCACTCAGGTCCCTCAGGAAACTGTCCAAGGGCGGCCGCGAGGAATCTCAGTCAGACTACAAAAGAGGTTTGTATGATAATATGTTCGCTGGCAAACGTGCTTCATTTAGAACCATTTCAGATGCGAGCTCAGGCAACTTTACCGCAGTAATTGAGCATTGTTATACTGAATATAATTATAACGTATATGTATTCACATAAAGAGGGCATTTGAACATATGCATCGTCGTCACTGAAGTTTGTTAATTTGTTTCTGTACTGTCTAGTTTGTGTTGACTATAGAGATGGATTCTATACGAGCCTAAAAAAGATTTGTATGGGACGCTAACGTCGAGCGATCTGATAAGTTGTCTTATGTAGTTTCTTTTGTATTGTAATTCATGGGTAACTTTAGAGCAATGCATGGGTGTTAAACGCACCTTATCTGCGTTTTTTTTTCTCATACGTGAGCTGATAAATAAACTTGAAGTCAGAGCTGTTTGACCGGCCTTCCTTGGCCTTCATCTGTCTTTGTTGTGTGAACTCGTCCCCATAATGTGTGAACTCGTCCCCATAATGTGTGAACTCGTCTCCATAATGTGTGAACTCGTCTCCATAATGTGTGAACTCATTCTTATAATGTATTTCCATTGGTTTTTTGCGCCGTATTTATTTTGTGTTGAATTTTACTTGACATTTGATTCTGCCCCCAAATCTCATTTTCATACTTCTCGTTTCTCAATTGCTGATGATTTTTATTCCGCCGATAATTATAACTATCATCTCACGCGCTTTTTGGCGAATTTTTGGCAAGTCGTAGAACTATTCTCTCCTGAAGAAAGTACTTCCAGGATTTCCATGACTTTTAAATTTAAATCTGAATAATTACATTTCTTAACAAACTCTGAAACCAACGCAAGCAATTTCAAAGCTTGACTTGTCTAATACCAGCAGATGATCTCATGTCCGAGAGCAGCCACGCGTCGGTCAAACGTCGGAGCTCTGGCGACATCAAGCGAAGCTCTCTGGCCAGCAAGTGCCTCGACGCCCTCGAGAAAAGGACCCAAAAGAATACGCTAAGCAATTCGATTCGTGCCAACTACCGAATTGTCGGCCCAAACTCTGAACCTCCGCATGAACTTGGCTCTAATAACCGTGAAAACATGAAGGCCTGCGATGGACCCGCACACTCTACTCCGAACTCAATCCCTCTGCAATTTGATGTCAACGAGGTCTATGGAGACGTTTTTGAGCCTCTTGCCACGGCTAGCAACTTGGAGTTGAACTCTGAAGTTCACCTGCCCACAAAACAGCCGTCTGCCGAGCAGCAGAAGAATCGTAAAGTGGGCGTGGCGAACCTACTCTTGCACCCGCTGGGCCGCGTCATGACCAACCGCTCTCTGCAGAAGATCAAGAGTGGTCAAGGTTTGTGTTGCGACAATCCGGCGCATGGTTGCGGTTTTCTTCTGCTCTGTAGGAAAACTCTATTTCAACATACACAACTTCAAATAACCATACATTTGGTCCACGTTCATGTTACGCTTGACTCGGATCCGAATGTTTCATGTCCCTTTTTCTTTAGTGATGTCTAGATAATGAGATAATGACCAAACTTGTGGAAAATTCATTTCCACATTGTTGTTCAGGTATTCTGACGAATTCCCGTAAAGATTCACGCGACACAGCTTCACTCAACTGCATCGAAATAGTCACACTTTTTTCAATGAATTGCACTTCTGTAGCTAATGAAGACCAGTATTTCAACACTAATGTTGTAAGTATTATGGCTATTAGATACTAAACTTCAGAATCTATGATCGAGAAGTAGTGGAACTAATATTTGCGTACGAAGTTAGGAAAAATTTACTGTTATACCTTGCGCATGTATGAGAAATTCCATACACTTGGTAGCATTTTGGGTTCAGTTCCAGTTGCTCAATGTCTGCAACCATCTTAAAGCTCGCTCAGACTTGAATACTACGAATAGAAGTGGCTCGACGGTGTCTCTATAGTGTTTTGTGAGGAATCGGAATGCATTCACTAGCGATAGTCGACAAATTTTGATAAAATTTAAATTATTTAATTAAAGTGAAGCATTTTTCGTTGAATGAGTTGTGCCAGCCGTGTTAGGAAGTAAATAAGAAACAAACGAGTGCGAGTGTAATACATTCATTTTATACCTTTCATATTTATACTTAATCATTTTTCGACAATTTATGTGAACAAAAAACTACCAATACGTACTAATGCAAATAGCAGATAGTGTGTAGCTAAAGCTTGAAAAATTAGGGCAATCATTTGTAGTTCCTTAATATGCCCTAAACTCAATAGGGCTCTTAGTCAATACATTCCTCTAAATTTGTCAAAATTTTACAGACCTGGGGAGCCACTGCAAGAGGACCCAGTCATTGGACGGGTCTCCAGGTCAGCTGCTGCTGGTGGTGCCCATTGAGACAAGCAGCCGAAGTGTGCACTCCATGCTCCCGCCAGGGGCCTGCTGCTCCGCCCCGACCGACTCCAGCTGCCGCCGCTCAGAGCAACGGCTCCTGCCTGAGGATGCGTCCATTTTATGTGTCCCTAAAGACTGCGAGCAAATATTCGGTGAGAGCAAAGGGCTGCAGTTCCAGGACAACGATATCTTCTTCATCGATGATCCGAATCTCGAAGTCCCTAACCTAACCTCACTCAGAAATGATGTGAATTCACCTATCGATAGTCCGCGGCGTGCAGGTTCTGCACGTTTGCGTAATGAAAGCCTCTTAGGTGACGGAGGTGGTGATGGTGGTGACGACGCTGAGGTACCTAATACGCCAGCCAACAAAATTCACTCCATAGAACTGCTCATAACAGAGCACGAGACTTCTATTCCAAAAAAGACGGAGCCCAGTGACGATTATTTCGAAAAATCTATTGTTGACGGTGATCCGGACAGCTTCCAGGGTGCAGAACTAAAAAATCAGATAAATACAAAACATTCTGAGGGAAAACCCTTGCTTCAAAGCACTCGATACTGACTGAATGTTGTCTAATGCTTTTACGGTAAGGTGAAATCTTGAGTACATTCTCTCAGTAGAGAACTGAAAATTCGATTGCTTTCCTTTCTAAACGGAATCGCCTATTAGAATACTTTTGAGCTATAATTAGTCGAATATCAGTCCGGTTCTTCATTGAAAATCCTTGAACTCTACTGGCCCCAATATTTACGTTGACGAAGCTTTAGTGGGTAGATAGGGATTTTGAGAATCTTTCGAAAAATTTCTTCTCTATTGACCGTCGTTGTATTATTCCCATGTTTTGCGTAAGAAGGTGTGACCGTATTGCAGTTTGTATCGACCATGTCTGCTTAGTTTCTAGCGGCTTTCTTTGGAAGAAATCCCTCCCACACTGAACACATACTTTCATACGTTGTAATGAACGATTTCCATCTGGCAAATTTTCCTTAGCAGTTTCCTGTACGATGTCTAGTATTTTATTGAGACGTTTTAGTATACCTGTTAAATACCATTTTCGTTATTATTAGATTATGTTGTCATTGCAACTTTCTAAACTAGTTTTATAACCGAAACTTTGAGAGATACTAGCGTATACGTCACGTCTCAAGCCTCACTTTAACGATGTACTTATAGTTTATGTTCGAAGACTGGTAGTTGATTGACCATTGGAATATGATTTAATTTGCAAGCTACACGGAGTTTGGCTTATGCTCTCCCCTTATTTTTTGTTCTTTCGCGCTTGGTAAATCTCTCGAATTCGGGTCGAAGATTCATACTTGGTGATCGTTTTCTGAGAGTCAATATTTTTGAAACGCGTTTTCTGAAGAGATAAAGTTCCAACCTGATACAAGTATGATATCCTGGGGGTACTAAACTTGATGAGTGTGATGTTAATATTTGGTCACGTAGGAAAGAAATTTTTAAAAATTTAAATTTGAAAAATTTACGTATAATAACGAAATAGTTGGGCCGTTTAAAATCATTAGTGTTTCCAATGTGCACAGAGACTGTTCCCACAGCCAGCTCTGTGAGGTGGACACATGTAGGTGTGTCCATCACGGAGATACCATTACGCCTGCTGACGTCACTTAGTTTTCAAATAAGGAGCTACCCTAGAACAACCCATGACAGGATCAGCTACGCTTGCTGTGCAACTTTACTGCAGAGTTAATTTGGGATTCGAATGGAACTATATACCTAATCTTGTTTCCCTTTTTCTCTGTACTGTTGGGTCTCAAAAATTCTTCTAATGTCCATCGGACTGAGAGGTGGACCGAGAGACGAGGACGCTGAAAGTTTCTCGAAACAGACGTTCAATTCTGCCGAAAATGAGTCAAGAAATTCAAGTTCCATGATTCTTTTATGCGGGTAATAAGTTAACTGCATAACTGCAGAAACAAATGGTGTCAAATGTTGATTCTCAATTACATGACTTGAATTATACATTTTCCAGCGAACCCTGGCGTTCAAGGCGAATAGGTAGAATTGCTGACCTCTATTCGCAGTTGCCAAAATAATATATTCTCGTAGTAATATTATAGCCTAACTTTGGTTATCTTCATAGAATCTGTATTATTTTTGGTAAGGGTTGCAAGAGTCTATCATGCGTACAGTTTTGAAGTTAGATGTTCTTGGGATTGCTTTTTCATTCTGCTTATCTCTTTTAACCCATTAACGAATTACCCCGAGAAGGCCGGCGGTGCATTCACACGGTCAGTGTAATCGACGATGACCGTGTGAATGCAACAACTACGGCCACGAGATATCTCGGGATAGTTCGTTAAGAGAGTATGTTACTGAGCAAATGGCTTCATGTCCAACTTTCTGTGAAACTTCGAGTATGTGTGTCTACTACATCCAAGTTCCCATAATCTTTATATGTTCGCTATCATTGTTAGAGTACTGCAAGGAAGTTCAGGTAAAAGTCTGTCGCATCTACCATGCAGTTTCGGACTACGAATTTGGCCCGTCATTGTATGGCATCTGGCCAGCTGAAGCACTTGGTGGGTTATGCAGAGGGGTCTAAAGAAGTGTACTCACTGTTTGCAATTCAATAATTTCGAAACAGAGAGACTTAACGTTACTGATGTCATGCGAAAGTGTAATGTAACTATTATTTACCGTGCTTGCTAGAAATTTACGCGCATTTGCAGGCTTTTCAGTACGAAATTATTGAACTAGGGCGAGTATATTTCTTTGAATCCACTTGTGTTTGATGCGTCTACTGCATGGAGTACATGTGTAAATGTCGTCGATAATACGGTCTTATACAATGGCCTGTTTTCGCTGCGTGTTATGAATGGGCTTCTGTCAAGTTGTGGTCTCGTGTGTACTACTGCGATACGAACAAATTATTACTGCAGAGAAGAATGGTAAAAATTATGGTCAAGGAGTAAAAACTATTGATTATGAAGAATCTGTTTTAGGCGTTTACCCTCATAAATTAAAACCATTCTAATGTGAACCTAGAGTGTTAATATTACCAAATCTAGGTTGGCCTAAAGAAGGAAAATTATATTTGTCTCTGACCATAGCGTCGCTGAAGTAAGTTAGTAATACTGAGCCGTAATTGTAGTCCTGTACTCGGTGAAGGATTTCGCTTAAATTAAAATCGCATTTGATGCATTGTCATACGAGCGTGAAAGAATTGACTTTGCGCTCAAGTACCTCTCTTCCATAACTGCGCTCCTGATGTTGAAAAAAAATGCGCGATGGCGAAGACGCGCGCAACGTAGACGCTAGATGCGGGGGTCTGAGTCGATACTGCGAAGCTTTTTACCTTTTAGCTCAAGAATAAAGTGACCTAGAAAACCCTCATTTCTCAATGGCGAAAAAGTACTTCTACGTTTCCTAATCCTGTGGCAGTTCGGAAAGGAGTCAACGGATTTTTCACACGTGAATGATGTGTGCTTTAGGAACTGCGTATTCCCAGTATGCTTTCAAAACACAGGACCGCGAACTGGGGGAAGCCTCTGATGTGAGATACTCGCTGGCAGTTCAACTTTTCGGGGAGATGGTATTTCTTAGGGAAAGTGCGCTGCGTAGGCCTCCATTTGGTCACACGTTAACGAAGGTTACAGATATTGTGTTCCCACACTTTATGATGTCACTCCTCTATAGCGATTCGTTTATCATCGGCCCAGAGTTTTCATGGATGAATAGTGAGTTTAAGATCAGGGTTAGGTGAAGATTTGAATCTGAAGGACCGATTATTGTCAGTTGTGACTTGAATAAAAGAGGTAGAACCTCGTATCTCTAGCTACTTAAGCGCGCCAAACTGCTGTGCGTAACGAACAGTGTTAAAATTCTCTCTAACGAGTTCCAAGTTAACACTGGAATTCTACAGCGCCTGCAATCTTCATTCCAGTTTTAGCTTCAATTGTTTGAATTTTTGATTGCGGCTATCTCAGTTAGTTGCCGTATTAACCTCTCCGTTGAATTATTTGCTACTTCATAATGTAATTTCAACGAGATTGCAGCAGCAATTTTTATACTGCAATGTTATGCGTGACAATTTAATCGCTGAAAAGTATTCGTTTTAGCCGCCGTTTGTCAGCAGTCGTTGGGCTGCTCTTGTGTGCTGTAGAGCGGCGCAGTTAACGAGTCCTTCATTCACGAAAGTTCTAATTCATTAAAGCTCTAATTCACAAACGCTTCTTTTGTAGGAAAGTTTTTTTCTGTGATCATAGAAAATTATAAACGAATTCGTGCCACTGATCACTAGTTCACGGCCACAAGAGAACCTTTATTAATTCCAACACGTTTTACCGTTGGGTTTTAAATGCCTTTCAACTGCTGGTGTGGTGTGGGATGTGAGAAATGTGTGGTTTGATCTTCCTTTTCAAGGGAAGTACTCTGCAGTCACGTGAAAAGCCTCACCTGAGCCGAGGCTCGAACCCTGGTCCTTTCGGCTGTGAGGCCATCACGCTAACCAGTAATTTTGACTGAAAGAGTTCCAGATTTCCGATAGACTTGGAACTAATATTTTCTATGCGTAACTAGGGACGTTCTGTAATATTTTTCCTGCATTTATTAGTAGTTTTTAAGGAATTAAATAATTTGGTAGCGCAGTCCTAATGGACAAATCATCAGATTTAAGTTTCGTGATCTCAGTGTTCGAATGTTCAAGTGTTCATATGTTCAATGTGAATACAATAAGCATAAAATATCGTTGTTTTCTGTCGTGGTGGCATCAAATATTTGACATCCTGTGAGCCTGCACTTTTCGCTATCAGTTGTGAAAAAACGAACTACTTGTGGAGTAACACCTCCTGAATAAGTACACAAGCCTATAAGCTCTCACTCGTAGACATGGTTTTGTTACGGAAATCTCCGAAGATGAAATTCACGCGCAAATAATGTATTACTATTTTTATGACAACACCATCTGTCTATTGAAAATCTTGACTTGAATGCATCGGGACCCCGAGTTTTCAATCAAATATTGTGCAAGGTAGGAATGGAGCAGGTTAATTAAGCCGAGCGGCCGTGGAAAGCATTTAAATTGAAATCATGTCGAATTATAACACTAGGAAATTCACGACACCTGTTGGCACAAACATTACATTTGACGGCTGACTTACTCTCGTAGTTGAGCTTGGATCGTTTTTCTGAATTGCTTCTTGAACGGGGCAAAAACAGACGTATCTCGATAGCGCTTCTGAGACTTTCTTCTTCTTCTCGCGATCATCAAGTGAACTAACTTCTGTGGGTGGAACCAGTCTCGTGCGAATATATCTAAGGTTTTTAGATGTATTGGTATAACCACACACGTCGTGCATATTAATGGTGTGTTTCTGTGGCATTACTCTTCTTTTTTAAGCTCGTAAGTGTACGACTCGGTGGAAATAATTACATGTTCTCATTTTCAGTATTGATATGTGACGATTTTGCTGTTATGAAAGTCCCTCTAGCTATAGCTGCTGTTGTTGCAGCGCCTGCGTAATGGCAGTAGGGGGCCCTTCACACGATCAGTCAGAGTTGAAGAGAGTGTCGGAAGACACCCAAATATGGGTTCGAATGGTAACTTTGCTTTCCATTCTGGTGTCAGGTCGGAAGTCAAGGGATTGTATACAAAGGCATCGAATGCTAACTTTGCTCGCAATCCTCCAGGATTGAAATAGAAATTAGCATTCGATGCCCATATTTGGGTGTTTTCCGACACTGTCTTCTGACCTTGACTGGTCGTGTGAAGGGTCTCAAGCCTGCCCTTCGCAGGAAAACGAACGCTCCTGACGAGTCCGACCAGAGTTGTCCTGCAGGTGTGACGTCATAACTTTGTTTCTATGCTTGTAGAGGGCAAGAGTCGGAAACCTTTTCGGCTGAGGCAGCCATGGAAGGCTAACATTTGGAAATGTATTTTCTTGAGTGCCATACATTAGTTTTTGAGCAGTGAATGCGTTGAATTGCGGTAAGAAATGTCAACGAAGATTTCTCTGCTAGCCAAATGCAGCCGTCTAAAAAGCCTTGTCTGGTGCTCGAGTCGTACATATATTGCCTCCCCCTTGCATTCACAGAGTGTGCCGGCCTTACTCGGATCCGAAATGAAACTTCTGACCTTTATTGCTGATGTGTAGTTTCGGTACGAAACTTGTGTCATGTATCCGCGCACTGTTTAGTGTAGTTTTCATCCATTTATGAAAGGGGTATTTGTTTTTCTTATAACCAAGACCTTTAGTGTCGAGGCAGGTGCTTTTCGTGCCCCACAACACTGGTATGTGAAGGCACCCCTCGTGTGGGGAGCGCGCTAACGTGAAACATGAGGTATAGTAAGTACAGTACGTCTCAGAGAAGATGGGACTTCTACAGTGAAATTGTCATAAGAGATTGATAAACAACGTTTTAATACTTTTATATTACCCTGACTTGATATGCTGGTTACCAAGCAGTGATACGGACGTGAACTTCTGAAGCGAGATACGATTTCCCGGGCGTGGTCCAGGCTTGTGCAACGAGGCGTGATTGTCTCGAGCGTACGAGGCGTGATTGTCTCGAGCGTACGAGGCATGATTGTCTCGTGCGTACGAGGCGTGATTGTCTCGAGCATACGAGGCGTGATTGTCTCGTGCGTACGAAGCGTGATTGTCTCGAGCGTACGAGGCGTGATTGTCTCGAGCATACGAGGCGTGATTGTCTCGAGCATACGAGGCGTGATTGTCTCGAGCGATTGTCGCCCTGTCAGGGCTCACGAAATAAATATTTGGTGGTCTAGTAACTAAGTTGTGAAGGATCTTGGTAAATGTCGGTGTAGCACAGAAATACACATAGACATGTCGTACAACAGTTGTCGTGTCTGAACATAACCGTACATTTACGAGCCGTGGTGTTGACACGAGTGTTCGCCGTACTCTAGTCTAGTCATTTAAGTGTGCAAATTTTTTATGTAATATCTGCTTGTATCCTCCGTTGTTATTCCTAAGGCCTTCTTTCATTGTCGTTAATGATTATCGAAATAAGTTAAAATTATAATTTAATGTAAGCAACCAAAATACGGCTCACCGGAGTGTATCTATGTGCGTTGCAGCTTCAAACCGAGCATTTTTCACGAAAAATTTCAGTTGCATGAAGCGTTGCCCGAGCTCCAGCTCGAATATCTTCGATTTTCTCATCAGAATTTTCCTTAAACGCGTTTGTTGCGCTTGCGAACTGACTCCGGACCTCATCCCTCTGACTCGTAAACGTTCAAAAGAAATCTGTAAAACACTCTTTTATCTCTTCAGCTCATTTTATCTGAGTACTAAATGTCGGCATCGTCATTCGTTAGTGATATATTTACGTGTACTGCAATGTGACATTTATTGCTAAAATAATGTTCGTGTAATGGGTGGTATCATTTACATTCCTGTCGCCGATGAGGCAACATTTTTTTTCGGATGAGACGAGGATCACGCAGGAGGGCTTCGGACACTTGCAGGGCACCAACGCCACCTGAGCACGCCGGATGAAGCGAAAAGCCTTGAATGAAAAGTATAGAAGTACACTAGTGGAAAAATTAGTTTGAAAAGCTAAAATATTTACTGAAAGTGAGATACGCTCCCGAGACAAAAAATTAGTCCTATATGTTTTTCGAGCTCTAGTTATTTATTACGTTCATCAATCGGTTTGAAAGCGGGGATCGAAGTTAAGGTTATACGCAAGTACTGAACAGGCATCGATCTTCATTTAAAACTGGCAAGGTATAGACTTGTTTCTTAGTTGCTTTGCAACGATGGGGCGAAAGTAAAACGTCTCGAAATGACAAAAAGGGGTTATTGCATTTGGTAAAGCCCAGAGACACCCAACGAAGGAAGTAGCGGAAATCGCTGGTGTTTCGCGAAACACTTTTCGCGGAACTGTAGTGCAGGTCTACCAACAATGGAAACAATTTTTTACACGTGGCAATTCAAGGCAATATTGAGGGATGAAAAATTCTAACCGATAGGGACCGCCACCGTGAGCTCCAACCTGTTGTCCAGAATCGTTTTGCATCAGCGATAGAACTGTTGCAAAACCTGATTGATGGACCTTTCCCAGCTATTTTTGAACTAACTCTTCGTAAGGAATTTCATGCAATGAATATATGGAACAGAGTAGTTCGTTAACACCCGATGTTAACACCTACCCACAAGACCGCTTGTTTGATCTGAGCCAGAGCACACGCATATTGGACTGTAGAGGAGTGAAAAAAAGTCATGTTGTCAGATGAATCACGATTATGTCTCTATAACAATGAGACCCGCCGTCGTGGTCATTGAAGACCTCGTGAGAAATAGTAGTAGTAGTAGTGGTAGTGATAGAAGCACTCCAGTAACTCAGACTATTTCGCACCGAAAGACCATTTAGTATGAACGTAGGAGAACGAGAAATCAATGCACAAGATATGTTCCTACACAAGAACCCCTGCGCATAGAAACAGCAAGTTAAGAAGGAAAAGGAAGAAAAGATAAATAAGAAAATACGAAGAAGAAATGAAAACTAAAAGAAGCAAGTGGGCACGAAAGATAAGATTCCCGAAGGCCTATCTAAAGCTGAGGTAGCCTAATAGGAAGACCTGATGAGGTCTTCAACGAAGCCTGTGTGGAAGGGGAGATGCAATGAGGAGAGTGTCATATTTTGGGGCTGTTTCTACTACACAGAAGTGGGTCTTTTTCTTGAGACATCCGTCAAAATGAACCAGCATGCCTACAGTGAGCTGCTGGATGACCAAGTTTAGCCATTTGTACAATATCTGCATGAAGAAAGGCATCTTGCTTTGCCCATCTTTCAGAATGGCAACTGCTGGGTGCATCGAGCTAGAACTCAGGAAGTGGTATGGCGGTCATTCAGGATACATCAGCTATTCAGATTAGCTACCTATGTCCCCAGACATGAACCCAATAGAAAATTTGTGGGACCACTCAGAATGACAAGTACGACGTTGAAAAAATCGACAACGTACGAGGCCGCACTACGAGATCAGTTGATGCTCGAGTGGTTTAAAATCGACCAGGTGTACATTAGGACACTTGTAGACTCAACGCCATGTAGAATGACAACTATTATTCTTGCTCGTTAAAGTCGTACATCATATCAGCAGCAGGTGACTTATTTTTTGTCCGAGGAGTTTAGAATCTATTTAAGCACTTCCCTGAACTTTGAGCTTGCCTTTTGAGTCCAGAATTGGAACATGCTCTCTTCTGCTGGGCGACTGAAAAGAAATATAATGTTTTCTTGCCACCGGATATCGTCAGCACTGGAACGTTTAACCAATAGGAGACACTGCAAAAGAAAACCAACTCTCGTAATAAATCGGTAACATTCGTGCAATGTAAAGGTGGACGCGATTCTTTCTCGAGCTGATCTCTAGGAAGTGGGGCGCCATTAGGGAATGCAGAAGGAGGCCCTCTGAAGGAGACGGACGACGGCACCCAGCAGCTCGAGGAGGTCCTGGACGTCTGGAGGAGAAAAAGTCACCCAAAGATGGCAGGTGAGGGTTTTGTGCAGGTGTTTACTTCTCTATCGGGGAAGAGAAAAATACAATCCTTGATTCCAAAATAAGTCCCCTACAACCCTCGTCAATAATTAATAATTTGTTGAAACGCAGTATACAATTGGCTCGAAGTCATTGTAAAACTTAAAGTAATGATAGTCTTAGCTTGGCTGATTAGCTAACGTGGCCGCTCACTTACCTATGCCATCTCTTCTGTCTCAAATGTTCGAGAATATTTAGTGTTACAGTTTCTAATTCTAATGTTAGTATAAGCTAATGTTAAAAACATTTAGTGTGGGAATTCCTAATTCTGGCAGTGTAGATACCGTCGCTACGGCATTTTCATTCAATGGAAGAAATGTATTGTTATTTGTAATCTATTCACCAACATTAATTTCTTCACATTGACAAGGGAGTATAATTTGATTACTAGTTCTCGGCTGTCGGACGTTTTTAGGCCTCGTAACATTTTTTTGGTAAAGTTTTGTGGGTTGAGGCCAGGCATCCAATATGCTCGTAATCTAATGAAGTATTTGACCAGCAAGAGGTCCGGTGATTATTGAATATTTAATTATGTTTAATACACAAACTGCGCCTGCATTACTCGATCAGATTTAAGGCGTTTGTAAACGATCAAACGTCTTGGTCAATCAAGGTGCACTTGGAGCGTCATATTTTCTTTCTTCATGGTAAGATTTCCGCTAAGTCTGCCCATAAAACCCTGGAAATTTCCTTCAACAGTTAATTGCGGGCATTTTTGGCTCCACTGAGAAACCAACTTCCCTTCATTTCATTCTTCAGGCACAAAATGTCAACCTTTTGGCTTGGGCCAAATTACTAAAGACACTTTGTAGCCAATCACAGAATTACGACTTAACTTTTGGACCGCGGGCTGCACTGAGCGGAACGCTGCAGTCGTTGAAGGAACAGCCGCCAGTGCGTCGACTGACTTTCGCCGAGTTTCCCGGAGGGCTAGAGCTGCGTATTTTATGTTCATTCTCGATAAAACCCGCCAGTTGGTGTACTTCCCGGGAAGTTTTCTGTGACAATAAAGCGATCGTTTGTATCAGGTATACTTTGAGCTTTCTTCTTAAAGTGAATGAGACAAATTTCTGTAAGAATGATTAGATTTACGATGCGATAAAACACAGAGGAACTATTCCTCATATGGCAATAGGAATTTCTTTCGAAACTTTGGCCCTCCAAAATTAGGAAATAAGTATTTATGCAAAAAAACTCGTTTTCGGGCTGCCGATTGTAGTAACCTTTTCCCGGCAGGAACCCCTCAACAGGCATATGATGAGCCATTGGCCAGAGGGTTAGGTTAGGTGTGACTGGCTACCCCAGGTGGTCACTGTTCGGTTACCTCAGTAGTAGATAGCCTCTCTGAACTTCTGTCGTTCGTGCCCACTTTGCTTCTTTCAATTTTATTGCCATCTCTTCTACGTCTCTACTTTCCTTTTCTTTCCTAACTTCCTGTTTTTATCCTTAGAGAATCCGGTATGGGAGCACACCTGTGCATAGATTTTAAATTTCTACAGTCCATACTAAATGGTATCTTCTTATATTCGCCCTCTTTGTATCAAGTTTAATTTGGATAGAGAGCTTTGAACGAACTAATAATCTAATCCAATTTTAGAAACGTGTGCTCTCTCGGATTAGGAAATTAGTTTTAAAGCGGTAAAAACTAATTTTTGTCCTTTCGCGCTTCACAACCTATTCCTCGGGAAGGAATGCTAACTCTATTTTACCTTATACATACTTGCACCTTAAGACAATCAAATGATTGAATGTTCAACAAAAAAATACCTTAAAATGAGGTAGCACCTGCTCCCTTGATACCTCTCCGAAAAACCGACCATTCCCGAGTCAACTCGTACATCTCGAGCAAATGAAATCGTTTCAAAATTCTAAGTTTTCGGAGGAAAATGTGTCAATCTCCTTTGAATTAAATTGAGGTTTGACATTTTTTCGTGTTGCAAGAGAAGGCTAACACGACGCAATTTAAATTAGTCGAAGGTTCTCGTGCCCTAACTACGTAGCAGAGGTGCGTATTAGCGTATTTACCGCTCTTATCTGATTTTATCATCAGTGCGCGCCTGCCTTTCAGAGTTTCACTCAGCTCCTGCTGTCGTGCCTAATCCGGTTTCGACACGTTGCATTAAAAGGACGAACTATCACTATTCCCTTATCAGTATGGACGCATTGAACTTTCACATAGCTGTAAAAGTGCTCGCTGTTTGTCATTCAATAATTTTAATTAGAAACGAGGGATCCGGCATGCTCGCAAACAGCCAACAAACTCTGCCTACTCAGGGTTAATTTGAAAGCTACGCTATACTTCCGTAGAGGTTATAATTGTAAGTCTGCTTGTTTAGAAATGATTGAAATCACTTTTCATCTCTACAAATGAATCAGCACGCAAAAACCGCGTCAGCCAGTGAAATATTTATTTAGATTGAAGGCAGTCCCAACTTTTTATTGACCGCATTTAGCTGCGCAATTTCCCACAACAAAAAGAATAGATCATCTCTGCACCGATGACCTGGCACATAGGTATTCTCTAGTATCTGCTGAGGGAGAGAACTCGCTCGGTTAAAATGACACCGTCAACGTTCCGCCCCGCAGCTTGTACACATCACGAAAACGAACGACGGTAACTCGAGTACATTTTCATGCGACTGCACGGGACGTTGCTTCAATATGGAGGACCTACTCGAAAAGTTCAAAATATCTGGAGCCTTCATTCAGTTGAGCTCCTAGAATTTGTACCCCCTTTAGTATGTTATCAACTGATGATTTGTGGGTTAAATCCTGGGCTTATTTTTGTGTCGCTCCGCGAGCACAATCGGTGCGTGGATTTTCAAACGGACGGTATCTCGCTGTCATAAAAGCCTGCACACATGACGCAATAAATCACGAATTTGTCAGTCAGCGCAGTATTACTGCGCGATTTTTGTGCGCCGTGCCTTTGCGTTTCTAACTGCGAAATAGTCTCGGTATGATCAATCGCATTTCATGATTCCTATCTTCGTAATATCCATAAAAGATGTCTTAGTGTTATTAATATTTTCAGTCTCCACGGACACACTGTTAGGTTACGTCAGCTATATAATTGGTCTTCTAGTCTTGCATCTTTCGTACCTACTTTACTTTTTATTTTTATGCCTTCTCCGATTATTCCGTATTTTTCTTCCACTTCTTTCTCGCTGTTTTTATGCTCAGGGAATTTTGCGTGGGAACACACCTGAGCGGAGATCCCTCGTTTTCTGAAGTCCCTTCTTTTTGCTATCTTGATGTCTCATTCTATGGGACTGGGAGCTTTAAACTATCCAGTAAACCTAACCAAACTTCTAGTACGAGCATTTTCATACTTACGTAGCGCCACTTGCTATTTTTTCTCCTAACCTCGTACAACGGATACCACTCGAGCATATAAATAGATCACATTATTTTGCAAGCAAACCATTCCTTCGCAACTCCAAGTGTAAGGAAATGAGTTGGTAGCTGTGATACCGTGTACATTTCAGTTGAGAAATTGGCGCGCAACTCTCCTTTAAACGAGGCAAATTTGGCTGAATGCGATGCTCAGTTCCTTAGCGTACGCGACTCTTCACGATGGAAATTAATATTATATATACGATGTGAAGGTTTCAGCAACTGACGCTCACCTAGCACATGAAGGCCAAGCGCAATAGGTAAAATTGCGTTCATATACCGTACTATAATCCGAAATTTAATTTTCACATACAGGGTTCACTAACTGGGTTCATATTGTTACCCAAAGCCCGATTACATATACAAGGTGATTGACGAAAGGTTTTCGAGACTTAAATATTCATTACTCATTAGGTAACAGATATTTTTATTACGTGATTAAATATGATTATTAATATTACCTTAAATACTTGACCATAACCCTGTTATTTATGTGCGATGCTAGTATTTTAATTTCAAAAATCAAAATTTTAAACTGACTTTTATAGGAGATATCTGAGAGGGCTTCCAAACATTCGTGGTAAGAGGATAGTACGAAAAACTATTTCAGTTATATTTATTTTTCAACATACGCTCCATCGAGGTCAATACATTTCTCCAAACGTTGATGGCAGCCATCAAGTCCGTCTGTGTAGAACTGAGGGTCTTGTGATGTGAACCGTGTCAGAGGAGCTCTTCTGACATCTTCAATGGATGAAAAATAAGCCCCCCATCAATTTTTTTTTTCAACTTTGGAAACCAAAAGGTATCAGGTGGCGCCCCAAATCAGGGCTGTAAGGTGGATGCCTGATAATTTCCCTACGAAATTCACGTAGCACAACTCTTGTTTAGCGGGCACCACGAGCGGATGCAGTATAATACCAAGCTATAGTCTATCCTATTACAGTGTGACATCCTAAATAGACGAGTCAGTAACTTTTGGGACCCCTGTGGAATATACGAGTTCCATATTATAGGTAATTTTATTTAGTGTCGTGAATTCGGTACGTGGGTTAACTTTTACCGTCTATGAAAATATTAAAACCCACTCTAATAAAGCTGCTGCTGCTGATGCTGCTGGTTTCTCGTACAAAGCCATTAGCAGCCTCCTCTCATTTGTGCTTATAACTGCTGCTAGATATCGTACGAAGCAAAATGCAGCTTTATTGAATACATACATAAGGCTGCAGTTAGTTTCTCGTACAAAACTAAATGCAGCCTCATTGCATATACGGGCACCACGCTACGCTCCTCATGCAACTGGAGCATCGGCCCCTGCGGTTACCACCTGCATGTTCCCAAGACTCCTCGTGACCCACATATGTAGCTGCGTTGTCGAACGAAAAGGTTAAATCGGGCGATGCAGTGCAAGAAGCAAAATAACTGTGTATCGCATTTGAAAACACTAAGAAGGGTCACTTTAAGCTCAAAGAAATTTAGCGTTTGCGGCTGCCAAAAAGCTCGCGATATCGAGTAAAGGTTCGCCACGTTTGCTTGAGCAAAATTGGGCAAAGCTCTTCTGTTTTAATTTCTGTTGGGAATGAAGGGCAAGTAGAAATTATACGAAGTCGTTTAAATAGATTTTTTTCTAATTATGCTCGTGCTTGTTTATGGATTATAATTAGGTTAGACTCCCTTTGATTGCGATAGTCTCTCACGTATCATACATTAGTCGTCCGATTTCGACCAGATAACACCACAAACGCCAACAAAGTCTCAGTGCATTGCTGACGAATGCAACATCAGTACCTTCGTATATAGTCTTTCTCGGTATCTGTGATACGAGACTGCGGGAAATGCGTAGGTGGGCGAGATGAGAATTCATTTAACAGAAATTTAGGCTGTGTTTTCGGGGCATGAAATAGAGAAGAAGGCAGACGGACGAATTATTTTCTTCCTTAAAGATAACAGTTCCTGGTACTGTGTAGCCGTTGCTCTCAGTAAATTGAATGAGGGCGCATTCACTGACGCAATAAACCGCGCTTCTGTAGTTCACGTATAGATTCCTGGTTGCATCGTTCAATAATATCTCAATAAGAAATTCTGCAGAATGAATTTTCACTGGATACGAGATGAGAGAGATGAAACCTGCCGTGCAAAGATGCTTACTTTACCTCCGTAGTTGAAAAAATACCATCCGTTTAGCAATTGAAAACAAAATGATCACATGAGCACCGTACCGAGTGAGCGACTCGTCTTCAAGAAGAAGACAGTTTCCGAAAATATATCACAAGTAGTCGTCGACTTTCGACTGCGTCCGGTTCCATCTCTTTTTCCAGTTCGATCGGCGCTTCATTTGGGACTTCAGATTCTTGGTCTAGACCAGACGAAGGTCGGTCAGTCGTAAGTCAATGACTAACCGTATCTATACTACACTCGCATGAAATATTTATGCTATTTAATTTATGTGAAGTTATTTTATCTAAAATTTGTGCCCGTTTATTCACTTAGTGATTGTATTGGGAGAAGATTCACGGGTGCAGGTTGTCGAGTACGTTTTCCCGACCTGCGAGACCGTGCGGGAGAAGGCTGTCCGTATCACAGATACGGACAATTGCATTATCTCACATGGGATTTAACGTCATTTATGACGGCTGGGGGACGCTGGTGTTTATAAAACCACAATTTCTCTTTTTGTAGTACCTAGAAGAGCGCTTTGCCGATGTAAACTTCGCTGGTTCGTATTAACCAAAACGCGGTAGTTTACTTGGAAGAACTGTGTCTTGGCGAAGGCTAATAGATTATAATTATTTGACTGAATGGATTCAAGATTTTGTCGGCCGAGATTTTTCATCTGGTTTTACCTTCCAGCGTTTTTCATCGCCAAATTTTACTGAAAATCCAGGTTCATGCACGTTTACCATAAAAGTACACTAATTCCCTTCTCATATATACAAGGTGCGTAAGGTATCTGGGAACACCTATATTTTTGTAATTTAAACAAACCCAATTATAATTAATATATTTTTTTATTTAAGACGATCCCATGGCTGATAATACCATAACTAATGAAATGAAAAGACACGCTGTGATAGTGTCTATAAAAGCTAAAAACAGCAATTTAGAAATTGCAAGATTTCAAACAGTCACCAGATCTTTCGTTTGCAAAGTTAGACAGGAGCTGATTGAAAACAATGGAAATGAATTGGCCACGAGCAAGAGCAAAAGCATTGTCAACGCTCTGACTCACTCAGAACACCTGAGTTTGTCAGAAGAGTGCATGGCATGATCGAAAAAAATCCTGGGAAGTCAATGCGACATCTTGCCAAAGATCTTCAAGTTTCTGAAGGAACGATAAGGAATGATGTCCATTAAGACCTCGGATGTAAATCATACGTTCATAGGCGAGGTCAGTTTATGTCGACGAAATGTCAAGAGAATCGTTTAATCCGCGCTGTTAATCTAAAAGTGCTTAAGGTGCCCTCAGATACCGTACGCACTCTGTATAATCCCAGAAATGACTTCACTGTGCAGAGTACACATTTTCAATAAATATACACGCATGTAAATTTTGAGTTTCATGAGCCCAGTCAGAATTCTTGGGGAAAACTTTATTAACTCGAATTTTAGACCAGGATATTTCGGATGACGCCAACTGTTTATATTTCACAAAAGAATGCAATGCATTAGCAGCAAGTCACCCAAATAATCTTGAGACCGAAGTAACGAGATAGAAGCGTGGAAGTATTAGTTCTTGAGAGGTGAATTTCACGATAATCGCTTAGTACCGAGATAGATAAGGCTGGTTGATAAGGTGCAGCGGTATCCCAGCCGAGACCTTCCCGCGTCTCCTCAGTCTAGTTCCAGCAGCTAGTGTGACTGCCTACCCATATTAGTTCATACAGGGCTCTAGCTTCCTAGTGGTACCGGTCTTACTTCTGTAAGTACAGTGCAAGTCTCTCTAGCTTATGAAAAGTAACATTTTTGGTTTCTGCTTCATTGATTATCATTATAATTCTGATGAGGTTTATTTCGGTCACAGTTTTGGCCGGCCATGCCTAACTTTTGATGAAATTCGCGGTAATATGATATTTACCCGTGACTTTTGCCTTTCCTCCCTGGTGTAATATGTATCACAAATACGGCCCGCCGGGAGATCGATCTCTTCTTCCAGCACAAGTTAACTTCCCCCTTCCATTTCAGCATCTTATGTAAAACAATTGAAGGCGTCTCAAGGTATTGTTTAACACTGACTAATTCGAGGTAAAATTAGCTAACGGGGTCCTGGCCTAGAGAGATTTCATTGGTGATGGCAAGCGTTCACTCGAGAGATGTTGCCGAGGTACGTCTGAAGATTTCCAGGAAAGAAAGCAGTTTATTCTGGAGGCGTTTAGGTAATAGGATGAGGTTAGATATGTTTATTTATCCTACGCTATGGGGACCGGATACCCAAGGGAGCACTGTTAGGTTACCTCAGTTATAGACTTTCGGGACTTCCGTCTTTCGTGCCCATTATTCTTCTTTCCATTTTAAGGCTTTCTTGGCTGATCTTTTTTATCTCATCGTCCTCTTTTCAACTTGCGTTTTCTATGTACATGGAATACCGGGTGATGACGGAAACGCACACGTATGTACAGATTCCACGTTCCCAACAACCCATGTTAAATGGCCAGTTCCTTTCGCTGTGCATTGCGATCGCCTTTGTTGTGGCTAGGGAGCATTAAATTGGTTATTTAATATAAGTAATAATAATGTTGACCTCAGTCACTCCAGTTACCTAGTTACTGCAGAGACAGTCACTTCAGTTAAGGATATTTTCATGTTCATAAACACTGCGCGGGGTGTGAGATACTGCAAAAATAGTTCGTCAAATTGAACCTCTCATCTACGGTCTCTGCTGAGTCCCGGATATCGGATGCAACGGACAAAATTTGCTAATTTACGTACGTATACCATTGGCCAGAATGTCCGGTAGGCAAGTGCGGAATAGTATCGTCCGAAACATTCACATCAAGGGATAACCTCGCCCCCAATGAATGCTTATCAAAGATTCAACGTTAGTTGACTTGTTCAAATAGGTCACAGTGTATTCCATGAACTCCGGTGTGAAGAAAATAGCCTTTTTTCGCATCTTCATTGAAGATGGAACTCTAGATCCTTTAAATCAAAATAATTCCTAGGAATTTTGCTGAGTTAGTTTCTTCATTCTGTCCATTACCGATTTTGGTACACGGAAGATTTCCATTCCGTTCATATGAAAATAGCATGTACGTAGTTTTATCTATGTTAATGCATATTTTATTGGAGTTGAGCCTCATTGAAACCTTTTGTAGCTCTTCATTCATTCTATTTGCTATTGCAGCATTTGTAATATGGATTTCATTGGGAAGAGCTACAGAAAGAGTGCTATCATCAGCG
>VOMN01023878.1:0-13815 GCA_014899125.1 Orchestia grillus | reverse complement strand
ATTTGAAAATGGGTTTCCTTTTTTCTGGGACACCCGTTATACGTAACAAACATTGACTAATTAAATTTGATTCCAATAAAGCAGAAGAGGGATTGCAAGGCAACAACTTCAAAAGAATGTTGATGATAATCTCATATTTGTGACATATATAACCTACGGACATGGGAACCTAATATAACCTAATATGAATTCTGACTGAATGCTGCCTACCGATTTTTAGTTTGTGCTCAGACCTTTATCTGCAAATTGTTAGATTTTTCAAATGATGCACAAGCTCATTTTAAAATTTGATTTAGTTTTTTCAATTAAACCAACATGAGTTGTGCGTCACGTAACTTGAGCAAAAATTTGCTTGGTTTTCGTCTTGTAGAGCTGTACCGGAGGCGTCCAGTTTGTGGGTCACTTTTGTTTGTGCTGGACTGGGGAAGGCCACATGAGAGATGGGGATTGGGGATATCGAGGATTGAGGATATCGGGGATTGAGGATATCGAGTATTGAGGAAGTAATGGATAGTGGTTATCGAAGATTGAGAAAATCGGGGATTGAGGATATCGAGTGTTGAGGATATCGGGGATTAGGGATATCGGGGATTGAGAATATCAGGGATTCAGGATATCGAGTATTGAGGAAGTCATATATAGTGGTTATCGAGGATTGAGAAAATCGCGGATTGAGGATATCGAGGATTGAGAAAATCAGGGATTGAGCATATCGAGTGTTGAGGATATCGGGGATATCGGGGATTGAGGATATCGGGGATTGAGGAAATCATGGATAGTGGTTATCGAGGATTGACGTTTACGAGGATTGAAGATTACATGAATTAAGGATGTGATGAATTGAGAATGTTGTGAATTGTGGATACGGTGAATTGTGGATATTTTGAACGGAGGATGTCGTGACTTGTGGATATTTTGAACGGAGGATGTCGTGACTTGTGGATGTGGTAAATTATGGATACTATGAATTGTGCATGTTGTTAATTGACAATGTTGTAAATTGTGGATGTTGTGAATTGAGGATGACGTGAAATGAGGCTGTTATGTATTGCCGGTGTTGTAAATTGTGGATTTTATGCATTGACGATATACTGAATTAAGTATATTGTGAATTGAGGAAATTGTAAATTGAAGATATGGAAGGTTGAGGAAATTGAAGACGAAGGGAATGGGGATCGAAGAGATAGGTACTGGGTCGAGGTCGAGAAGTCTGAATTAAATATAAATCATCGATCTGTAGCGGGAGAGAAAAAATATGAATTACGTAATATGATTTACGTTCCGCATGCTAATTTTTTCGTAACTGCGCCGCCTTAGGTCAATGATTAAAGTAAGTAAGTGGATCTTCTCTTTCGTTCGTTGCACTTCATTTTGCTTGCATTGATCTGCGTTGGAGCTTTCATGTACCGGTGGTGACGCGACTTTCAAGTCTGAACTCTCAAGTTCTGAACTTGAGTCTGAACTCTCAAGTTCTCGCAAGCGTCCCTTACAGGGAGGGAATGACCTCTGTGTAAATATCAATAGAAGGCTGAGCGTCAGTTTCCATGAAAATCAACAGCGGGAAGTTGGTTTACTGCACTCATTCGAGGCTTCATCCCGGCCACCGATAGGCTTCTTGCGGCGATCTCAATTCTTAGAAGTTTTTAATATCTCTTCAGGTGTTGCAGTCGGTTGGTTAAGGCTTAGGATGTTCTTATGAATTTTGGATATTACTGTGCTGGTGCTTCACAAACCATGAGCAGCGAATTTGAACGCATGAGTTGTGCATACGCGGCTTTATGTGTGTTTGTTGAACAGTAAAAGACACAGTCAAAAAGTACTCAGAAAAATGGTCCAAGATTGTTATGTTTCAAGACAATATAATTCTTTTTCTACAAAAAAATCGTTATTATCAATACGCTCACTTTTGTAACCTACACATGTGTCGGTAAATTCCCTTCTTGTAGAATTTCTGGGGCTGCTAACAATTACCGAATTAAATTGAGATTTTTCGTGAAAGCTTTTTGCCTGCTCCTAGTACATCACAGCGCAGGCATTACGTGCTTGCTCTGAAGGCGCCGGGTGCCGCAGGCGGTCCAGGTCCTTGCACCCACAGATCATTTATAAAATTTTCTTGTACTTGGTCTGTGTTGCTGAGCCGTGGTTGTTTGACCTCGGAGTCACCGCAGTTGAGCCGAGCGTGCATTAAAGAAGCGGGCAAATGTTGATTATTCATGTAGGATTTTTTGTTCATGTTATGTAGTCACGTACGAGTATTACGTGACTCGCTTCCAGAGGCGGTTACTCCATCGAGGTGCAGCTTTGCCTGCGATGAAAAGATCGTGCGTGCCAAAGAAGCCAGGAGAATGGATCATGCTCCACGCGTTGGGTAAAGAGCCTAATATCCCATGAATACTTTTTCTTCATGTCAAAACCTGTAGCACGATATGTATTTCGTATTTATACCGCATCCTGAAAGTAATTCGAATTTATTCAAGTAAGATGATTCTAATTCACGGAACTTTTGATGAGAGTATAGAGCATGCGTACATAGATACCCGTGCAGAAAAAGGGGATCTGAAGGACCAAAAGAGGCGAGCGAAGCACACTCCTCTCAGACGAGTCCTGTTCGGTCGTAAAGTAAAGCTACGCGAAGACGTCACCGGGTCCAGTTCTTGTTCTCGAGTTTTATGACCGAGAAAGAAGTTAATTCGCGCGCATAAACGGTCCGTAATAGGAGCCAGCAGCCGAAATCAAGTAAGACTTCCCAAATTTTATTCTAAATTTATTTATATCGGCTGGAATTATTTCGCAGAATAGCAATTTGACTTAGATGGATTATGACACAAATAGGAAATAATAGAACTGAAAGATCTATTTTCTCATTTCCACAAAAGTGAGAGTATTATTTCAAAACATGCACAATTACAGCTACTACTCGTGCGTACCAATTTTATTGAAAGAAATGATTCAAAAAATTTACGCGAAACGTCTCTCGTCGCTGAACGACGCTGAACGTCGCTGAACACGACGGAGCGCAGGCCCGGTGAGGGCGCGCAGCAACAGCGCCTCCGAGTTCGGAACTCAGAATTTTCTCGTTGTAACTCGTTCAGACTAGATTGTGTGTGGCCCTCGCTTAGCTTGCGTTGATCTTTTGGTTCAGACGAAGCAGTGAAGACGTCAGAGTGAATGCCGGTGCGATGCAATATGCTTCTTTGGAGAAATTGTACGATGGCTCGATTTTAAGCTATGTTAGGGAAGCGCAGATAAGTTTTTTGCGTTATTGTTCATTGTTTATTGTCACTATAATCATTACGATAAATTTTTTCAATTACTTCCTGCCAAACCACAGTGCGATTGTCAAGCAAGTTTTAGGCAAAAGCGGGCTTTCAGGTTGCGTACACGATGTGAGTTCGGTGCTCATATTAATGACATATCAGGGGCACAGTTCAGAGAGATCCTCATTCGCAGGAACAATTTCCTGTAAGAAAATTTTCAAATTCTTCGTGCATTACTAGAACAAAGGTAACGATCTAGCTCAAAAAGGGGAATATTATGTAGCTTCACAAGCGTAAGATCCAAGAAAAAAGGTCTTAATTAAACCCATGCAATTCGTTGTCCTCCAATGTTAATTTACATGAAAGGAATACTGTATATCGGTTGCCTCTTTAGGAATTGGCCACAAATTGAAGATAATTCTGATAAAAGATCTTTCAATCTGAAGATCTTTCAATTATGCAAATGTTGAGATATGAAAAGAAAAAATGCTAGGCTTCTATAATTGAAAAACGCTGTTCGTAAAATTGCTAAAAGTGGGAAAGGAAATCAACATTTCAAAGGTCACGGTGGTAGTGTGTATGTTTTTAACAGCACCACCGATTTGTGTTCAAGAATTATAATTATAGACACGTAATATATTTTAAAAACTTATTCTAAGACACACGTTAAACAAACATGAAAACCGACAGCTACAGAGGATAAAAAGTTAGGAAATTAACCTTTAACAAACAGCAGGAGAATAAATTTCGAGACAGTGATTGGTGTTTGTGTGCGATCTTTCATTCTACAGAGAGACTCATAGTTAATAAGCCAGCAAACTTTTTGATAGTTTCATAAAATACGGCAAATGTAATTTCAAACTAGTTTGTTGAAACTCATGTGTAAATAACAATGGATCAAGGACTACTCATTTATTCAATATGGCCAACTTTGATATGAATTACAGCCTCTAGTGTAGGTACACACAGCTACGCCCAAAATCATTCATACCCTTGCATTGTTCTTGAATATATTTGAATATATCCTTCAGTAGGCTACTTTCCTTAGCAATACTTATCCCAAAGCTTTCGAAGGTGTTATGAAATGAAGCGCAAAATGAGAATTTTTCGAATAATTTGTTTTAAAGAAACAATTAACAATGATATAAAATGAACCGTGCTCATATTTTTCGTGTTTATCTCAATAACCTGTTGCAAAGCCTTTATTTTTAATAACTACCTCCAGACGGTTTTTGTAGTTCACTACAAGGTCCTTGCAGACGTCAACAGAAATTTTGGACCGCTCATTTTTTACAATTTCCTCCACATCTTCAAGGCTCCTGGGCCTCCTCGTACTGACATATATCTCAACAATCCTTGACAAATTTTACGATCGGATTGAGATCTGGGCTTTGGCTTGGCTACTGCGAAAAGATTAACTTCGATATCTTTCAACCATTTATTAACAGATTTTGCAGTATGCTACAGGCCATTATCGCAATGAAAGAGTATATTGTGTTGTATATCGAGAGTTTCGGCAGACTGTTTCAAATTTTCCCAAAGAATTTTGACATATTTGTCATGTCTCGTGATTCGTTCAACCTTCACAATGTTTAAAGTTCCATTGACCGAGAAACTTCCCCACAACATGTGACTCCCACCACCATGTTTTACAATAGGAGCAGTGTTTTTCTGTTTGAACGCTTCACCAGTTCTTCTCTAGACAAAAGAAAGTTATTCAGAAAGTGACCGACAAATTCCATTTCAGTTTCATTTGATGAAAGAACCAATGACCACAAGCTAGTCTCTTCACCAATATATTTTCTGGCGAAAGATAATCGGGCTTTAACCTGTATAGCCGTAAGACAGTGTTTTTTATGCTCAGTATCCTTTCAGTCCTTCCTCCGTAATTTTTTTTGTAATCATCTATTGCACTACTTGCCTTGCCGATGGAGGGGAGCGCCTTTTCTTTATTTTTCATCCAGTAAGGTTGTGGATGCTATTAAACTTTTTAGACTTTTGTACAGGGTCAAGCAAAGTGATCTGACACATTTGTAGGTTTAATAAAATGCAAATGAAGTAAATAAAAACAAAAAATGTTTTATTTTTGTAAAGTACATACAATGCCATTTTGTTTCATCATATTTTAAAAATAAAATCCGTCGAATGGGATCCATTATTGTCCATACACTGTCGAAGGCGTTCACGAAAGTTGTCTATAACTCGGCGGGTCATTTCATGTAGAATGGCAGTAATATCTTGACGAATTGCATCTTTAAGTTGTTCAATTGATCGGGGGCGATTAATGAATACCTCTGACTTGAGGTATTCTCAGAGAAATAAATCGCACGGATTTGAATCAGGTGAACGGGCGGGCCAGCCGATGTCACCACGCAATGAGATCAAATGACCAGGAAACATCATTTGACAACTTTCGTGAACGCCTTCGACAGCGTGTGGACAATAATGGATCCCATTTGACTGATTTAATTTTTAAAACATAATGAAACAAAATGGCATTATACGTACTTTTCAAAAATAAAAACACTTTTTTTTCTTTACGTCATTTGCATTTTATTAAACCTACAAATGTGTCAGATCATTTTGCCTGACCCCTGTATAATGCTTTGAACATTTCATACAGGGATGTCAAATTGCTTCGAATTTGGTTTGTAGCCGCTGTCGTTCTTGTTAGCATCTACAATTTTCAATCTTTACTGTATACGGAGCTTTGTTTTCCCCATCTTGCCTAAAGTGCGGCGTAAGTTGAAATGAGTTATTTCACAGATGCTACCGTTAAGGAAACTAATTATAATATTTAGAATAACCAAGAATATCTGCCTTATTAAGTTAAATTCAAGCATTAATTGAATAACATTGCTGACTGCACAATAGGTGTTTTACTGCACGGTATGGAGGTGGATACTAATAAATATGAACATAGTTCCTTTGCAATTATTGTTCATTATTTCTTTAAGGTAAATTCTTTCAAAAACTCGCTAAGTATCTTTTTCTTCCACAACACCTGCGAAACTTTTGGTATGAGCATTGCTAAGAAAAGTAACCTCTTGTAGAATATTTCCAAATAACTTTAAAATAATACCAGGGTATGAATAATTTTGGGTATACCTGTACCCATTGCGAGAGCTACATAGATAACTTTTCTTGCAAAATTACGATCCATTCCTTCTTCAATTAGACTTTTAGCAATTGAAATTTTTCGAGGACATGCTGAGACTTTTGTCTTCAAAGTAGATCATATAAAATACCCAACGGATGGAAATGAACATAAAAACCCGTTCATTCTAACTCGAATGAACAGGTTATTGTGGCGGTGCTATTGCGGGCTATTCTTCTTTGCCTGGTAACGACAGAACGCTTCTCTGGATCCAGGCTTGGGTCAACTTGGAGCCGTGTGATGGCGCTGGGACTTGTTAAACCTCAATCAGCCGTGAAAACATTCCCAAGGAAACAGGCAGATTTCCAAAATACGATGAATGTATTGCTTTGAGTTCCATTTGACCCCCGAGGGGACAAAGATAAACGGAGATCTTCCTGTGGCTGTAAAACACCGCAAATGATACCAGACTGTGGATTTTAACGTCGAGCCTCAATGATACCGTCAACGGTGCTTGAGAATAGTTTGACTCGATCGTTCTGTTTATTTTCAACTTGAAGAATGTCCCATTTTTCTTCATCTGTGAGCACCAAGTTTGAAAGCGTTAGCTGATCAGTGATATGACAACGTCTTTCCACCCTTATTTCCTCGTGATGCCCGGTAAGCCTATGACGATGGAGCATTTTGAAAGATCTTCTCTCCAGATCCTCTTTAAGCATTCGATGCCTCGAAGATCTGCTCACATCGGTTGCGTCAGCCAGTTTCCTGTAAAAATGATGAGGACGTCGACGCAATTATTTCCTAAATTTTCTGTCTTGACGTGATCTTTTTGCGGATGCACCCGTCTCCTGAAGTTCTTGACAATTTTCCAAACAGTTGATCGGTTTATATGAAGTAATTTTGCACAGAACTCATTATTATCACCTGTATTTTACAGCTTAACTTCTCAAATTCTACAGATGAGTTTTTCCCAGACTTTTCTTAATTTAAATTTAATTTTGGTCATGATAGGATCAGTAGCCATGGTCTAAATAAAAAATTTGAACGCATAAATCCTGAAACGGAAAAAGGGCAGAATTACTTTTAAATTGGTGTGAAACAATCGTGTCCAAATACAATTTTAATAGTTTTTGCCCCACTATAGTTTGGTTTCCTTAATTAGGAGTTACCTGGTACGAATCGATATAATGTTCATTATAGAAACTACCCTCTAGGGAGCCTATGGAACTCTCCTTGACTCTCCCAGTAGAATGTGAGTGAAGAACAACTGTTGCTGTCATTTTGATTCTTCTCCCGTAAAATTCTTATCGAATTTTCTCTTCTCATATGATCGTGACTGCAATTTCCAACTCTATCACGACCTTACTATGTGTTCGGCTCATTTGTTTGATGATTTTTTCATCATAAAACTGTTTTGGAAAATTGCCCCGCAAAGAACCACCGCTGCGTCAGTTGTGGCAATTTCACACAATTTTAAACGCATTGATTAAATTTTCTAGTAACCTTCAGGACGTGATGCTGGCGTTCACGCCGAACTCTAAAACCATCTTCTTCTGCACCAAGTTGGTCAGGAAGTTCTGATGCATTGTAGTCCTAACAAACAACCACGTTTTCAATCTAATATAACTTTACCATCTCCTTCCGTCTCCGAGAGACATTCGATCCAGGCTTTGTGTCCGGCACCAGCGCATCTAATTTTAGATCTACATCCATCGCACGTGCGAAGTACGCAGGCTTGACGTCCGCTTGCTGCATCGCACTGCATATGCACGCGACAGATGCACTTCCTTCCACAAAATGACGCGGCTGCAGCGCGCAAGAAGCGGTCCTGATTATTATCAATGCGCCGTGGGGTGACCCCCAAACCAAGGATAATGGAGGGGTGACTGAAAAAAGTTGTATATTCATTATTAAGTAAAAAAGTTGAACCAAGCTACAAAAAAGATCAAAAACTAATATCTATAGGGTACGAAATAAGAAATGTATCTTAATTTCTTATGTTCATTGATGTTCGATGAGCTTTATTACTTAATTACAATTTTGCAGCTTTTAATGTCACCCCTCCATTACCCCGAGTTACCCCGAGTCAACCCAGGGGGTTGCGCGCGTTAGCGCAAGGTTTGAATTTCAAAGACCGAATTTCCGAATTCTTTCAAAATAATTAGTCTCACAAATGCGTTGACTCCAGCATTCGTGTACACGAATATTACCTCCTCAATATGATCCTCTCATTCTTTGAATCAAAACTACCGTAAGTGGCAGAAATGTCAAGGCTCGTCTTGACGTCAGAGCTGACCTACCTTATCACCCTTGCAACACGTCTAAATAGACAGAGAAACGAGGCTGCGGAATCGCTCTCGCCAGTCAAACTAGTGGATCTCCATCTAGCCATTCATTAAAAACGAGCCCACTTTAGACACTTCAAGATAAATTTATCAAATGCTGGGGGCTACACTCGTGGTTTAATTGTTGACCTAATTTATCATATGGTTCATAGCGATCGTCATGAATTGCACGTACAAATTTCCAAGCTCCCCGGTTGCAAACTGAATTATCTTTTTTAAGCGTTTCTGTGATTTTCGGAGCTTGGGTAACTTTTCTAGGGGGCGAAACCAATATTTTGAACTTGGTTTAAATTCAATAATTTTTTCGGTAATCATTTAATATTATTTCATTTTCATTTGATCGTATTATTCCAATGTTATTTCATAAATATTTCATGATCAAAAGCAATAATTTTTGGTCATCAGGTGAAGAACACTCGCTTCAAACAGTGGCAATGAGGAGAATTTGTGATTGGGCGACCAGAATGAGAAGGTCAGAATAAATATTCTCTGGCGGTGATCGGTTTTACCGACGCAACAGCGGCTGTGGAGTATGGAGCGAATTGAGTTAGCGGAGAAAACCGTGAAACACATTATTTCACAAAACTAAAATGTACCCTTAACTGGATAAGGATTTGAGCTAACCATTTTATTATACCACATTCCTTCCCGCGTGCTCTCAGAGACTCAGTTCTAAGATCATTTATATTAAAGCCTTCAGTTTAAAATTACTTGTGACTCCAGAACTCGACATTAATAGTCGTCTGCCCGCCTTTCCGATACGTAGAGTTCACAAGCTAAGAGGCTGACTGCTGCGGCGATCAGCATTTCTGAGATAAAGGTATGTTGTACCATATTTTCACATGAAGGTATAATATCCCTTGTACTGACATGAAAGGTGTGACGCACAATATTCTGACTTTAGGTAAAACGTACCATAATCTCACAAAGGTATGATGCTCCCCGTTTCTGAAATAAAGGTATGATGACGTACCATAATCTGACAGAGGTATGGTGTCTTCAGTTTTAAATAAAGGTGATATGACGTACCATAATCTGACAGAGGTATGGTGTCTCCAGTTTTAAATAAAGGTGATATGACGTACCATAATCTGACACAGGTATGGTGTCTCCAGTTCTGAAATAAAGGTGATATGACGTACCATAATCTGACAGAAGTATGGTGTCTCTATTTCTGAAATAAAGGTGATATGACGTACCATAATCTGACAGAGGTGTGATGTCCCCATTCTAAAAGGCATAAGACGTACCTTTTTCCGACAAAGGTATGGAGTCTCTCAGTCAAGGCATATGACGTACCTTTTCCGACAAAGGTATGGAGTCTCTCAGCCAAGGCATATGACGTACCTTTTCCGACAGAGGTATGGAGTCTCTCAGTCAAGGCATCTGACGTACCACAACCTGTCGCATGCGAAGCCGCACCTGGAAGGTAGATGAGCAGTAGATTGCCCACGGGGCGATCTTCGGAACAGAAAAAATAACCTTGAATTTGCTCACGAGAAAAACTGCCATGAGTAGCTACGCACCTGTGAAGAAGTTTTCTGTCCGGGTTCTCTGAGATAACATCTTTCTCACTGAACAATGCTGTTGCACCGAACGATTTGCTGTCCTGGACCTAAACAAGATTTCAGGATTCCAAAGTCTTCGCACTGGTATTCTTGCGTTTTATAGACTTCGCAACTATAATAAAAAAATTGCTCTTTGTGTGTAATACTGAATGGTAACTTATCCTACCATTTGAAAATGGCGCTACGCATTTATTGTTCTTGGTACTCTCTTTCACAAGCTTTGTATATTAATGGACATTCGTTGTCTTTGATACACTGTGATATTACTGATCTCTGAAGTGCTTTCCCAATGAAGATACTTAACATTCAAACACATTTTGCTCGTTAAGATATTGTTGAAACCTTAGCTAAAGTCAAGTTTACCACTGTGAATAAGAAATTTTTAGCTAGAGTTTTTCGCTTAGCACTACCACTGCACTGGCGAAACAGCTTTTTCTACAAATATTCATACTCGTATTATATTCGGTAATCTATGTTCTCGACCAAGGCATGAAGTTATTTAATAATACAATGCATGAAAACTGTCTATTGAAGCCCAAATTTTCTCATTTAATATTGAACCATTCGCTAATAAAAACCATCCTGAAATTAGTATTCGTCACTGGATTAATATCGCCACATATCAACGTTGATCTAGAGACGAATATTAAAATTCAAGGTTTCCTCCGATAGCCAGACTGGCTTAAAGTCACACAAGATGCAACAGGCACCTTGAAATCGTCAGCCTTGTGCATCTTCTTCTCACCACTTCATTTGTATTCCAAAGATAATTGGCTGCTATCAACGGTCAGGAAATTAAATTCACCTTCACGGCTAACTCCTTATGTACCTGAGCAAATTTTAATTCAACAGGGAGTTAGATGCGACTTTGCAAATGAATATAGTAGGCACTGCAGTGTTAATTTGTAGTAGGAGTAATTAGTTACGATTTAGACTTTCGTTGCATTTTTCTAGCGTTGCTTTGAGTATTCTTTAACAAATCTTTCTTTGGGAGACAACTCGATATGAAAGACGACTTTTGAGGAAGCTCATTACTTTCTCCACGATATTTTCCTCGATGATCAAATTGATTGAGAAATATGTAGTTTATAGTTTTGAATTATTTCTAAAAAAACGCAATTTCTTTCAGAATGCAATTTCTTTCATTAAATCTTCCGTTGCAACAGAGCGACGAGCATAAAAGCATTTCATAGAAGGAATGATCGCATGAGCAAAACTTGGAATTCCTATTTCGTTATCATTTTTCTGCTTATCGCACCCTTCAGGAGGTATGCAAAATAAAGTTCCCCAGTGTACATGTGGAATGTAGTACGTGCTTCTCGGGGGACATTTCTGGCTACTCACAGCATGATCAGCAACGCCTGATGATGTTTTTACAGGTGATCAGTTTTTACTTCTGCATTTTACATTTGATTGCACAACCGGAAAGAGTTGAGTAAATTCACTAACGATTGTGTACGATTCTGCTTATGTTTCCTATTTATGTATTTCTGATAAATGTCGCTCTAACTCGAAAACCATGCTTATAATCGACAAAATTCTATGAAAATATAAGCACAAAGATCAATATAGAAAATTGCCGTGTCATTTGAAGGCTTCTTAATGTTTGCACTCCGGGTCTTTTTCTCGGCGGGTTTTGGCAGAGAATCGCGAGGTGCGGCAGTGTTATATTTTGCCCCAAGCCGCAGATTTGAAGTCAGATTTAGCCTAATTCGTAACTTTACCAAACTCAGATAGTTGATGGTCTAGGATTTTACTTGATGAAATTCACTCAGCAATATATCAGCTTTGTTGGAAATTTATATACTCACGTTGGGGGAGAGAACGAGTTGAAATGAAATCCTTTTGAGATCTGGTGTAATCGCTACAAGCATCCATTGAATAGCGTCGGCACTCGTGATGCTTAGCCGTTTTTGGCCGTACTTGAAAGTACCGAGGATTTAACTAAACGGTTGATCACTTACGAGCGTTCCTTCACTTGTCAGGGCACTGGCTGCTCTGGTTATCACGATTCCAAGTTACAGGAAGGCATCGTTCTCGACTACTAAAACCTGAGCGCTCGACGAATATGAAGTTTTAGTATCGTGTATCTGTGTGTTAATCTTAACGAGAGATCGTTCATAGACCATTCCGCTTTTTTTCTCAGTGATAGATACTGTTATCCCTCCGCATGAAGTTTTTGTTAATAATTGAGTTGCAGGCCTACTGCACAGAGACACTAACATAATTTTTCTTTTAGCCATTTCTCATGATTCACCCTTCATTTCCAGTAACCATAAAGTTTTATTTTAGATCCATCTGTACATGTCAACAAACATTTTCCAATTAAGGGAGATTTCACTTTTAATTTACAATTCGGATTCCATTTTTGCTTTTGGGTGGAATATTGTATTGAGTATAAAGTCTTCTCATATTCATGGTGTCAATATACCTTGAATACCGCGATCTAGACTAACCTATACGTTTCTTCTTCGCCTTGAGGATGTATTTTTGCATTTCTTGAAGACGAGCTCTTGGCATACTCTTGTCCTTGAGGGACACCGGAGCTGTAGGCCTCGTCTTTAATTATTTTTATTCGCTCTACGGACCGTAGCTTGGAACGCCAGTCTCATCTCCAAGTGGGTGGAGCAATCCTTTGTCCGCAGGAGTGCCATGCATCTCTGGACCATCTTCGTACCTGCTACGAACAGTTACGTCATGAACACGTTTCACCCGAATTCTCCTGCCAGTAATCTGTCTTGAGAACTTGTGTTCCGGTTTGAACCGCATTCGGGCCTCGGTTCCGTGGATCTGATGCTTCTTGCGACACATTTGACAGTCGCATCGGGTCAACTTGTGAACATATCATGAACTTGTCCTTAGAAAGGGTTATAGTATTGAACTTTATTGAAAGATATGATTATTCAATAGCATGGCTCGTATTTTCAAGTAAAATTACATGTTTAATGATGGGTTAAGCCCAGAGGGCTAGTTATTGTTTGTTTTAGTACCGCTGGTCCAATGGGAAAACTTAGCTGACGTTCAGTCATCACTGGTCCCTAAAAGACTGAATAATATTGGAGGATTCTGGACTCGAGTAGACCGGTTTAGGTGAGCAAAAATTTTTTTTTCCGTCTCCAAAATATCTTCGGTTTGATCAAGAGAAGCCAAGTAAATATTGTATCAAAAGAATACGAAACCAAGTTTCTCCATAAAATTGGCTTAATTTAACACGCCATCGTTCTCGCGCTACGTAACGTTTGAATTCGATCGCGGGCTGCGGAGCGTCTCAGGTGCTGGCGGCTGCGAAATGGCCCTGGAAATCTTGTTTGTTGAAGAAAAT
Source organism: Orchestia grillus (assembly GCA_014899125.1). Lineage (NCBI taxonomy): Eukaryota > Metazoa > Arthropoda > Malacostraca > Amphipoda > Talitridae > Orchestia > Orchestia grillus. Next base: position 226 of record VOMN01023878.1, on the reverse strand, counting down.
CGAAATTATATACTGCTCCTTCGCAAGTATATGTTGTTATGTCGTTCTCCATGTGATATCCATGTCACATGCTGCATATATGTAGAGATTTTTTTCTTGGATCATAAATATATATATATATATAGGTACGAATTTAAATATGTAACTGGCCGCCTTGTGGTTAACGTTCCGAATTACATGCGAACTTGAATATCTTGAATATCTTGAATATCTTGAAGTTGTTTGG
>VOMN01023877.1:0-36304 GCA_014899125.1 Orchestia grillus | reverse complement strand
GTTCATTAAAGGTAACTCTAATTATAGCTAATTATTCATTTATTCTTTTAGTTTCTTCTTTTTTAGTTTTATTCGTATAAATTTCTTTTACATACATTTTTTTCGTTACTTACATAACGAAACTCCCAACTCTGCCTCCATAATCATGTTACTAGGCATTGCAATAAACTGGCCTTCCCTTGTTATTCACGGACCAAATCCCACCATCGCATTCTCGCTATAGGCTGTAAATTTTGGAAATCCATTCCTCTGGACGTACAGTCAAATGCCTCACACGAATCTTTTAAAGTCAATCTTGAGGCCTGTTTCCCCTCGCGGTATTGAAAGAACGTGAGTACGTCTGTGTATGACAACCTATGTGGATATATGCTCTTATATGTATCCCTTGAGTGTAACCCTAGTTTGTAATTTTGAACTACTTTTTCTGTTGAGTAACTGTGGGCTTCTTATTATTACACTTTAATGTATCGTAAATTAACAATCTTTATCTTTGCATAGGTACCCTAGAAGCCTGCATGGTAGCCTGTACGGGCCAGTAACATCTATTCTGGTTCTAGCTCTATTCTGGGACTTCTCACTTGGTTGTAGTACTTTGTTCGGCTTAAATGACATGTGGTAAATAAATGTTTCAAATATTTTAAAAGTTTTACAGTACAATCCTATTATACTGCAATCAATTTGCATTCAAAAATTTCAGTTCCATTGCAATTTAGAAGGTTTATTCAACTCTCAGAGCAAAAATGATCTTTTCCCTGTCATATTTTACTCAAATTTGTTAAAATTTTGAAGGTACTTACAAGTCTTTTAAAATATTTAGAAGCACTAAGATTTCTAATTCCAGCCATTCATGCTATACAAGTAACAGGCACTCAATTACACACGGAGAACAAGTTATATTATTAGTAACCTCAGGTACGTCCTAAGTAAAAACACTAATCCGAGCCATGAAATTCAGGTCGCGGCTTCACGAACAGCACCTGTGGTGTTGAGAGCTGCCAGGATGTCGGGGTCACCCAGCAAGGTGGAACACTGGGCGTCGATGAGTCCGAAAACGTCAGTTGGAATCTGAAAAAGTGTGCCAGGAACGTCAGAACCAAATAAAAATCTGGTATAAATTTCAGGAATTGAATTCTTTTCTTCTCTAGTCTTCAAGTTTAAGGTTATTAATCTAACAGTGTCTTATTTTTTTCGTATTGTTGTACAGTTAATGATTCTTGAAGGAAGTATATATACTCAAACGATATATATTAGACGTAACTAAAGAATAAGTAAAATATTCTTAACACTTTGACTGCGACGTGCGCCATATATGGTACACGCTATCATCTAACCTAACGTAATGAAAGTACTAACATTTACGAATAAAAATTTTCAAGTTTTCATAAAATTTGTGTTCGTTACTTGAAGAATAAGCTAGGTGGGATTAGGGGGGAAATGAATAGGACAACCAAATTTGTGACAGCAAAATCCTTCAATTCTAGACTCGCAGCCGAAATTTTTGTCGACATGAAATATTTCCTGCGTAGAGAATCGTAGTCAAAGTGTCAAGACGCACACTTTTCTTTAATCATATAAGTTATATCTTAAGAACAATAAATGCAAAGATGAATCCATATAATGTACGAATAAGTATAGCAGTGTATGGCTGAACAATATTTTGAAGACTATGCTCGCTGTCGTATAAGAATAGTACGTGTCACCACCCAGGGCAGAGCGATCGAGCAAGTGTGTGTCTCACGTTGAGGTGGGAGCGCTCGGTGTGCCAGAGCAGGCGGGTTGGCGGTTGCACGGCGCCGTCTCCGCCCATGTAAGGGTACCTGCCCCCACGCACGGTCAAGTGAGAACCCACATCAAAAGACTCACAAGGTAGATTTTTTCTCAAGCAATGCATAAATACGTATAATCATGGAGTGATAGTTGTTTGATGATTCGATAAACATGGTGCGAAATGTGTCATTTTTCTCCGAGTAACAAAACAGGTGAGACAATCCAAAATTTGTGATCCTTTTTTGAATATAGAAATCTATCTGAAGCTTGTGAACCAAGAGTATCATCTTTGCACAATCTGTTAAGATAAATAGTAGGCACGAACTTTTCAAGCTTAAATCGTACAAATAGTGCACTTTATATATCAGTTACATGATACTTTTTGCTATCATGAACATTTTCTTTCGCATCAAGAAACCAAAGAAACCGATGGCAATTTTCACGCGCTTACGTATCGGTTGGTACATTGCTATACTTCCTGCAAAGCTTAACATATTGGTAAACGCACACAGTTAATTTATTTAGTCTAGGAAGTATGGAAAAAAAAAATAAATATTATACATTTACAAACGAAGGCATCGTATATGTTATGCAAAAGCTAAATAAAGTAAAATGTACGTATTAAAAAAAATTTCAGTGTCTCGTAGAAAAAACTGGATAAAAAGATAAATTGATATTTATACTACAACTTCGTAAGGACGATTTTTCGTATCATTTTGACAGAATTTAACTTCTAAAACAATGCATTAGCCATGAAAAATTCCAATGAAACTCATTCTTGAACATGATTTACTCTCAGCGGTAAATTACACAATAAAAGAAACTCTATTGTCGATTGAAGTGGTACTAGATGCAGTCACAAAGATAAGCTAAATATTTATCAGTTACTGGGTATATATGGGACCTAAAAGTAATCTTCCCTAAAATACGATGTCGTGTTTGTCTGATCCAACCGCGTTCAGCTTTTGAAAACGACTTTTGAAATTAACAATCATATCTTGATGATCAGGAGAAGTACGTTTAAACTTACACTTGCTCAGGAAATGAACATTGGGGATAAACTCATAGAAATGAAGCACTTGGTTTTACTTATATGGATCTACTGCCGTTTTTATTATACTTTATCTTAAGAACTGACAATGGAGTGAATTTCTCCGAAACTTTTCTTAAAATGGTTTAGTCAATTAATAAGTATTCTTATCTCGCAACATTTTTTTTGTGGCATTATGCGACCTACGTTAACCGAAACGAGAAAAAAGTTCGTTATTTTCAAAGAGAGGATAAGAATGCACGAACAATCTTATTCCACAAAGCGTGTTGAGAACTAAAGCGTCGATTTCTATGGTGGCCACACCTCGCCTAAGTGCAGTGTACACGGATATTTCTGCTATGATGAAAGAGGGAGCCGTCTATGGAATACTACTCACTCACAGAAATGAAGTTTTAGTTTCTTTCCTTTAATTCTCTTATAATTTACGACACTTAATACGAACAAACGTCGAACGCTAAGCAACAACATACACAGAACACTAATAAGAATGCAAATAAAATTTGCTAAAATGACACAAGTTATCAAAGCCAAAACAGAGTGCCATAAAAATACATCAATTTTGATCGTACGATTTGGTTTTCGTACTAACAAATAAAAAATCGACTACACATCGTCACCTTGACTCCGGCTCACCTCAAGTCACCATTGTCGGGGCTGACCGTGATGACGTCGAGAGCTTTGCAGTCACGTCCTTCGACGCCTACAGCTCGATCATCCACCGCGATCTTTGTGATGTTTGTCTCAAAGTACCTCGGTGCTTCCCTCCGTGCAAAGTGCGTTTTCGTTTCGATGGGAGTGTGATCGCTCTTCCACTTGAGTTGGGTGACAAAGTGACCTCGCCTCACTAATTCAGCGCCCAGATTTCGGAGGACCACCTCGTGACTGCCGGCGTAAATTGGGTGCAGAATAAGAATTTTTGCAGGAGATCCACTCTTTTTGTCAGACGAAGGTGCCTTGGGGAACTCGTCCAGGTTATCGTGACAGTCTACGATTAAATTTTCCCTACTGATGGAAGCAGCAGAATATTGCGTCGGTTTCTGACGAGTGGGGTGGTGGGATGCACTCGAGCAAGCCACCGCCGGCACCAGGGGGAGTTTCAGAGTGGCTGGGGCGCTGGCGGTCTCGGTATTGGAAGATGCATACGAGGATGGAACGGCGGCGAAAAGAATTAAGGCGACGATTACTACCTGCGTGTTCATATTGCCTGTTCAAATGAGGATGTGATATATCCTTGAATTTCAGCTCATTGTGTTTCTGATGTGCGCGAGATCACAGGGAAATTACAACTAGAAATGAGAAGAGGGAGTTGACATAGATCACTGATTCAACGAAACGGAGGGTATAAATCATAATAAACACACAATTATGCAAACTGTAGAAAATACTACGATCGTCAACTGAAATTTGTCATTAAAATCGAAACAGTGCAAACAGACCGCGAAAGCAAAAAGGATCAATTTCAATTAAGCGTTATACTTGATAATTAATACACTCTAATCCAAAGGAAATTCATGATCAAATACAACAACATTCACATTTTGTGGGCTGTGTACAAAAGTACTTAATATTTTCGTTAACAAGCGCACCAAATTGTAAGAAATACAGAAATTCATCACACAAAAAACATTCACACAAGAGCCATCTTTTAATCTTGCATATATATTTTCCTAACTCTTTCCTCAATTTTCAAAGTCACAGGAAACACCAGGATCCAACGCTTTCAGTAACACACGGTCCACATTTCCAGCTTTCGGACGCTGGCCGCAGGACGGCAGTGCTGTTGCGGGCAACCTGCGAGAGGCAATCGAAACGGAATTCAACGGTCTGTTGTGGGTTCGCCCTCTAAATATTTTGACAGATTAAAGTTACAGGTGCACATGCATTAGGAGATTGAACTTATGCTAGCATTTAATTTTTAATATCCGCGTACATTACCAAAACGTAATCTCTCCCAGACTGCATGTGAGCCAACTTACTTGGCAGGCCTGTTTACTATTTCGAATTATGCATCATGTACCGTCAAACATTCTATTATTAATTAAAAGAAATATTTTCAATAAATGACCCTAGTAGACGTGGCAACGGTTGGAACTGTTAAGGTTATGATAGGCCAGTCCTTCCCGAGGAAAAGAGCTTCTAGTTGACATTGAAAATGTCATGATTGTACTGCTTTGTGGAGCATAATTGCAGGTAGAGGAGGTGGGCGGAGAGCGTCCTCACGTGTCCTAGCTCTCTCGTCATGCTCTCCAGCAGAACATGCGATGTTCTGCTGCATCTTTTGGCCTCAAATGACCATGATCATTCAATCATCCTTGGTCGCTGCAACCTCAACAAACACAATAACCCGTTAGGAGCAATTCACGTTAACAACTATGAAAAGGATTTTTTTTTCTAGTATGCTCGTGTTAAAATTTTAAAAGGAGCAAGAATTCAAAGTTCTGATGAGAAGTTCAAAATTCTGTTGCGATATGTTATGAGCTGACGTTAATGGGCGTCTGTTCGCAGCTCATCGAAACATGTAATTGAGCACATACATAAATCACGTGAACTGTGCTCTCCCATCATTGTCCTCCTATTCTTTGGTACTAATGGTTTGGTCTTTAAGTCTTCTACATTGGAATAGAAGAATATATAAGAATATATATAATCTTCGTTATATATTGACCAAGAAAGCTGGAACAGGCAAAAACGTAGGAATCAGTCCACTCTGGGGTAAATATCATGGTGAACCCATTCTCCGTACTCTTATAACAAACCCCCAGCTGCAAGTATAATTTTACCAACGGTCGTACGTGATATTTTAAGATGTAAAATAGATACCAACTATGTATGTTACATAACTATGTATGCTTCATGGCAAGATACTATGGTTACCCAATTGTGTCATTGTATTACTTAAATTTACCTCATTTTGAATCACTTAAAGAACATTTTCTTACTGATACTGTTCACCGAAATCTCAAGATATACTGATACTGTCCATGCTACACGTACTCGCTATGCAGTAGTCAACTTTGGAAATGACTACTGCATAGCGTGTACGTGTAGCACGAGTACTTCGTGTACGCATGTATAGTTTACTTCGGGAAACGCGTCAAACTCGTTAAAATTATCCAGGATAAGCTTATAGAAAAATAATTTTCCATCGAACACTTGAATTTTGCGGAATTCATACATAAATACGCGGTAAACATTTAATCATTTAACAAAGAAAGAAAAAATTAGAAGCGGTCCTGTCGCTTCCAGCTGTCTACCATAGCAATAACATGGCTTCATGGCACCTGGTTACAGCTGTCAATCCTTTATTGATGATCTCGGTCGTTCTAATTGTTAAAAGAAGATTACTTGTAGAAAGATTGTGTTACAAATTACTGGTTGAGCAACAAACTGCACCGCAACAAGGTTACTCTCTTGTGCGCAACTGGAGAGTTTGGTTCCCTAGGTTTATAATTTCGAAGAGCTTTTTATTCTGATCTGAGTAAAAGTGGTACGAGAAAACTGTCACCATTAAACATTTAAACTATGGTTTTGTGAGATTTAGTCAGGTTCGTTAGGGAGTCCCTTTTCGAACAGGACTAAATCTCTTAAAGCCATCCACCTCTTTTATTAGAGAACGTTGTTTTGCCAAAGATCATCAATTTAAAAGTACAAAACAAACAAGATTTTGCGAACAAGCATGCATGCTGTCTGGAGAAATGAACAATAGGATAGCGCTGATTTCAGCGATGAGTCGAAGTTTAACTTGCTTGGACCTGTTGTAAAATGCATGTACGATGCAAAATAAGTGTAAGATTATCTCCTCAATGTGTTATTAAAAAGACACCTAAGTTTACAGAGGGAAGTGTGATGGAGTGGAGCGTGATTTCCTCCGTAGAATTGGGCCCGATTGTTCGTTTGTGTGGTAAAATCAATCCTTACAATTAATAAATAAATAGCTTTTTCTGTAATATGCCGTGCCCATTTCACACCCTGCTCTTGTTCGAGCTCCCACTGTCATGCGCGGCAATACGCCCTTCCACAAGACAAAGAAAGAAACTGTTTCTTAAGAGGCAGGTATTAATTAACGTGATGAAATGGCCAGAACAGCGCCCACTAAAATCCAGTAGAAAATCTTTGGAAGATTATTGGAGAGAAGCTCAGAAGAAAAATACATCAAATCACGATCACCTGGAGGAGTTCTTGGAGGAAGAATGGGAAGGGATAACTGGCCGGTTAATAACTGGCCGAGGATATCTGGTCTCAAGAATAAGGGAATATCCATTAAATATTGCACGATTTTTGTTACTTGTATTGCACTTCATCGGGGAATTTTCAATCTGTTCCTTAACTTTTGACCAATGGGAACTGCTCTTATTTTGTTTAAAATGGAATTATTAAAAAAGCATTAACGGACACTTAATATGTTTCAAGTAGCTTATACAAATTTATTATTGTTATGCTTGGCGAAAATTTCATTACATCTCGTATAATATTTTGAGTGCAATTTTTCAAGCGTCGTTCTGTTTCCCTTCCTTATAATATGGCAGAAACTGCTTACAAATTCATCGATTGAAGCGATCGAGGTCTTTAAGTATCATACACACATTAAGTATTAAGACGCAAAAACACGAGCGTTTTCATACCCATGAAGAAATAATTAACACAGACATCATGTTTCATGCTGTTATATTTTTTAAGGCGGCCTCGCGGCTCTGACGTCAGCGAACGCCAAGGTTCAAAAGCGAGCGAATTTCAGCTAACTTATCGTTTTCACACTCGCCTCCACCGGGCACTAGAGTGAAATGGGAAGTTACTCTATTTGAAAATAGGAGTCTCAACAAAGAATTTTCTTCACACTCTTACATTCTCCCCATTTCACAACAGAAATGGATTTTCACCGTCTTCATGACGAAAGTTCTCTTCTCCATTGCAAGTTTCTGGTACCATTCTTGAACCACGTCGCTCTGTTCTTCGTAACTCCATTACTCCTAAACTAGTTTATTTAATATCACTACTGAAATAGTTCTCAGACATTTACTATTTCGGAAGTTATTCATTATCGTGATGCTGAAAGTAAAACAAAGAAAAAATCGCATAAGTTCAAGCATTTGCGTAGCCTTAACAAATGACGTTATGGCCATGACAAAAATCACTGTCGTCCGCTGGATAGAGCGGAAGCAGGTGACTACCAAGTGCTCCAGCGCGTTCTGTTTTAGTGTGTACAACACACCGTCGTCCAGTCGCAACTGAACCCCCAATGAGCCGTTATTGAGGCTATGAGCCATCGTAGTATGAGGTTACTCACCAACGCTCCTTCCTGTGAAGCTGTCCTGCGCAACGGAGGCTGGACCCTTGCGGAGGACCTCGAGGCACCGGAGGAAAGAAAGGAGCAGCAGCCCTGCAAACTCGTCTCCATCCCATCATAAGTTAAATTGCTAAACGATACATGTAAATTGAAGATCATATTGCCAAAGTTTTGTGTCTTCAATGAATAACTGTCATCGAATATCTGCTATATCTAACAGTTCTTCATCACAAAGAATTGACAATCAATCAATGGACGATAATCACTGATAAAATCCAATCAATAGTGTCAGAAATCTCGTCGACGCAGAAAATAAAGACAATTGATTTCGTAAGGAGACTTACGGCAGAATAAGGTTGATATTTATACTGTTTGATACCGTACACTCTTTGCATTGCTTACACTCCTCCTCAGAAGGCATGGAAAGTTTTTTTTTCGTGCAAATTCATCATATTAGAACTCTGAAACTCATTAAAACTCAACATAATATTAAATAGAAATATTTGATTTGCAGTACCCGGAGTCCTTAAGTTCGAACCTGAGCGCCCGATACAATCTTCCAGAAACTCCAGATTCGCAAAAATTATGGTAATATCAATGATGGCACTTAAAATTTTTTCAAACCTTTTTCTTTATGTAGCAATAGTGTTACATTTTACATTTCCTACGTAACTAAAGGCCTGATACCATTAAATGACAACTATGCACTATTCATAACAAAAATACTCTAATATCGTATCCCTTCAAATAAAAGATTTCATTTCGTTTAGAATACATTCATTTACAATACGACGTTTAATATCCCATCTACGACACTGTCACGTATCCGTATCCGTTGTACATGAAGTTTTTCCAACAATAATTCCCTCAATCACAATTGAATGCATACATAAATTGAGTGACGCCGCTTAGTGGGATATTCTCCTATGAAATGCTGATAAGGAGGACGGGTACACCATGCAAGCAACCAATTAACTGTGTAATATTTTACTATGCAAAGTTTACTGCGGAAACAAACATGTTTTATAACCGAGTCCACCATTGACAACAAAATTTTCGACCTTCATATGAAAAATATTTCCACGATTTGAAGTCACCAGTACTAGTGTTCAACACAGGTGACGCGTTGAGCACAAGAAGGCCTTCTATCCTCACCGCTGAAGCATCAATAAGAAGTCACTCACTGTAACTTACTGTCATCGAAGGTGCACTTCGCCCAGTCAGGCGGGACCCGGTCAAGGCTCTACAGCAGGACATGCAAGGTCTTCGTGCGCTTCTTATCAGCCTCATTCTACAGACGCCCTCACCTGAACTGCTACATCGGCTGATGTCTACAGTGAGTGACTTGTAACGGTAGGAATCCAGGATTGAGGTAAACACTAGTGGAAGTCATTCTTATCAATCTACGGACTGAATTTATTCTTTTCTTACACCAATACGAGGTTTGAAGACAGTTGAACATTCTAGAACTACCAGTGGAATCGAATCAGTAGTATGGGAACAGGGGGCAGGCTGAATAATATCCCTCCGTGTGTTGGGGATTCTCAGAAAAATTTAATTGAAAGCCTGCTAGGAGACATAATTTTTATACGCTAACGTGCCCGTTAAGCAATTACAAAGTGGAATGTCTAAGAATTATGCTGTAAAATATCTCACATCATAAATCTTTAATCTACGGAATATCATTCAGGTATCCTCCACATTAAGGGATTTGATCACTTTGGACTTCCGCATCCATCTAAGCCTCTAAGGGTTATTCCTCTACCGGAGAAGAATTTCCGCCAAGTATCGTCCTGCTGACCGCTTTATAAAAACAAAAGCAGTGCTATAGAATACAGCGCTTCAGTGACTCGGACTACGTGCCCCGAAAGAGAAGTGACTATTTTTTATGGACCATAGAAAACATGGAACCTATCTACAGGGTCTGTTCCCACACAGGATCCCCTGCGTGACACAGCAAGCTAATAATGAAAAGAAAAAGATACCGAAAGTATGAAAATTGCAGAAAGGAAAGTAGCCACGAAAGACAGAAACCCCAAGTGCCAATTTATGGCTGAGGTAGTAACCTAACATTCGATAAACCTTTCTACTCATTCACAACAAAATTGTAGTGAGTTCAGTTCAAGCTTCCATACAGCCCCATCTCATGTTATGGAAATAGAAACTAGCACACCTGACTTTTGTCATACCTGGCAAAGCTCCTCAGCTGTTAGGTTTGGTTTACCCGCTTGGCCGATGGCACGTTTGATTAAATCCGCATGAATAGGTCAATTACAAGGTAAGTCGAATAATGCTATTGAGATATGTTTAGCTTGTCTTTGTAATTTGGTTTATTGTAAATGTCTTCGTTGATGACAGGGAATTAACTTATTCACTACTCCACTGCCGGTTTGTTGATCTAATTGAGCAAGAATTCATCTCCTTTATCCTAAGCAGCTATAAATTTCTAAGGGGTACAAAGGATACAATAAAATATCCTTTGGAAACCAGGCCTAAAATAATGCTGAAAACCATGATATACTAGCCAAGGGAAAAAATATACTTTTAGTTTATAATTCAATGATTTTGAAACAAAAGTTAAGCGCATGCGAGCAAACCACCAGCGAGCCCCATCCACCCACGGCTGATTAGATAGCTACACTACATCAACCTATGAGATTATTCAATGTCTGATTTGATTTAATTTATCATTTAGTTTCCATACTTGATGTCTGGTTTCTAAATTATTGAATTATACAAACGGGGAGTACAGTTTTCTGAGATCCCTCTGTAAATAATTCTACCGTTCTTCAGCATATTAATTTCCCGCGAATAATAGCACTAACAAGTGCGCATAAATTTATAACGTCCTTCAAGTATAATTGAATTTTCTTCACAAGACTAGTGACGTAGCTACGCAAGCGCCATGAATCTGAGAATAATTTTTTTTTTTAATTAATTTTACCTTGCTCTCAGTTTCATCAGATAAGGCCCCTGCCGAAACAATGTTGACCACAGACTATCATCGTAACACCGACGGCAAACTGTCGAGTGGACAAATACTCAAGCCACATATGACTTGATTATGATTCTACCCACCTACAGCTCCCAACTTACACCTCCCCCAACGAACAATAATTTCGAATTCAACGAGATTGCAGACATTAGGAGTAATGAAAGTCGTTTTTACAACAATCTACAATATTTATTTGATCTCAATACAAAGCGACCATGCAGAGTACTACGTGACGGGACCCTGCAAGGGTCCGGCGTGGGGGCAGTGTACACGTCAGCCAGAGGTTTCAAAGAGCTGGCGCGGCAACTTCCACAGCACAAGAAGGTCCGCAGACTGGCCGACCGTCGCGCGCATCCCCTCACGGAGCTCCTCGTAACTGCCATCTCTAGCACGCATGAGACAATCTCTCGCACAATACTGTTAAATATACATCGAGAACAAGATCTCAATGTGATACAGACTTCACCGTAAATACTTCTAAACGTAAGAAAATCTGAACACGAGTGTGTCGATTTCCTCATAGAACATACATGAAAAGCATTATGGTTTAACATACTCCTTTTGTAGAGAGAAACAGCCTACCTCGGCGGGTGAAGTCTACAGACTAAGTCCATTTGTGAAAAAAAAATAATAATCACGATGAAGAAACCGCTCCCATTGCAGTGGCGCGTAGGAATGACAGCATAAACCTCCACTAACATCTTCATATATTTACAGAAACCTCAACAATATACAAGGACAGAATAGAAGCGCAAAAGCGCCCAGTGCGTGGAGGTGTCGTATAAAGCTTTGAGGGCGCGAGCTCGCAGGCTCGTACGACGGTGAAAGAAGAGTGCGGCACAGTGCAATCAAGTAGAGGACCTCGACCAAGCGAAGAAAAGAAGTGAAACTGTGCTCAGCTAGACGAGTTTTATTAGATAACTGCTGCACTTAGGCTCCCTGTCTTCACGGCCTCCGCAGTGACGCCATGACTGACACAGGCTTTTTCAATGAGCATTAGGGAGACATGGGGTCGTACGTAGGTCGGAGAAGAAAATGCGAACAGTATCTGCAGCAGAGACCCATAAAATTTGTGGCTAATAAAAATGGCTACAGTAATTCGTCATCGGTAGATGCAGAAATGCTACAGTGCACAGCCAGTAGTGATAGGTCTGATTATCTCAGTCTTACTCAACCCAGTCCTTAGCTCCCCGTGCGACATGAAAAGGAGGAGGGATGTGTACAACTTCTAAAGAAAATTACTAATTATTGGATACAGTGGCACAATTTTCTACGCTTGCACTAGCTACTCTAATTACTGTAACATACACAGACATGGAACAATTAGATTGACTCTTGCTCCCGAGTTGAAGAAAAATGAAAGTACTGGAACCCCTTTTTCAAGCAAAAATGCATTGGCCGACAACAAAAAACCAACACTGATGAAAACTAGAAATATTTCACAAATGAGTGTCATGTTACGGTAATATGACTACACATTAGGTAAGACTGTCGAGGAATATTGGTTGCAACTGATCACGGAACGAAGCAACGGATGTGAACACGCTGAGGCCTAAGGGCGAGAGACCTTCGGCCAGTCCCAAGTCTTGGGAATAGCCGAGACTTTGTCGTAGTCGAAGTCGTAACTTTGTTTCTCAACAAAGGCCCTCTTGTCTTTGGGTTCAGGATACGTGGAAGCAATGCCTGCAACAAAGAACAATCTATTACTAATGAACAAAATATGTCGTGAGCATGTATCATCATGGTAGAGAAGTGCTAAGATCTGATGCAACAACAGCTCCGGCAACTCATGTTAGGACATGTAAGAATAATCAAAGCGTCATTAAATCATTTGAAAAATTATTTTCAAAGAATAGGTAATCATCCTATTCCGTTTACCACCAGACGAGACCGGCTTATGATCACACCACTCCAATACTGGAAGCGTACTCGTACTTTGAACGATTTTATAATCTCGTAAAATTCAACTTCTACTCCAGCCCAACATGCCACGTCTTTATCGACAAAAATTAAACAAGGACCAGAGAAATAATTATTTAGCTATGTGCGATTACATTACAAATAAATTGTGTTGTCAACTTTTTCAGAACCCATATGTTTAAAACATGCGTTTTATTTTTCTTCCCACGTTAATTTTCTTCGTTTACTACTATAGGAAGATAGATTTATTCAAACATTATTTTGTTTCCACTCTTTTGTCTTCAGATCGGATCAATTTTTCCCTAAAATCCAATCCACACGCATAATCTATATTTAAGATCAATTCTCAATTCGGTGTAACATATCACAAATTATAATGAAATTCTTGATTTTCTCACAGAATAAAAATTTCTGCAGGGGAGATAACAATACAGTGCACGACAAATTCTAATGAATAACATCAATTATAAAATATCTTCCACTTCTGAGAAATAAATTCGCTAACTCAAACAGAATTCTGCTATTCTAAACAGAATAGCAAACTACTTTCTTTGGCACGATTCACACAGTAAAAATGTTACAAAAACGTCGTCGGAAGCTCGGGGGAACATCTCGCTGGAGAGAAATCCAAGGTTAATCTTTAACACCAGCACGGTCAGGTGAGGGCAGGTAAGAACAAAGACTAACAACTATAATATTGCAAAAATAATACGCAAGCGAGACACTTAAAATCAACAACAGCATAACGTGCAAAATAAAAAAATAATAGACAAATAAAGATAAATTACATCTAGAATTAAGGACATAGTGATGCAACACAAATAGAAAGAGAATTGACGTAACATTCGAGGGGAGAAGGGAGGGGAGGGAGGAGGGGGGAGCTTGTTGAGAGGTGCGGATATCAGTTGTGTTACAGAGAGATACGCGGAAAAGCTCCTCAGTCGACCCGGTCCTGCGACTGTAGATTGAGAGCTTAACAGCTCATTCAGCGAGTTAGTGTCACGTCACTCTTCATGTTTGTTTCCAACGGAACGACACAAGTTAGAAAGAAGCATTCTCCGAAAAATATCGTAGGAAGAGGTCGGTGGACAGATATGCTGAGGGATCAAAGCAGGATTACCTGACCAGTTTTCCAACAGAGCGACACGAGCGAGGCCGCCGACTTTACAACAGCTTTAGCATCCCATTAATTTTGGTCGATCTAGTCGCAAACGTCCACGTAAAACTCAGTCGTCTTGTAGCAGACGTTGATGCGCCCAACCATGGATGCACCTCGACCCACGCAACCCGAAAATACACCAAATTCTATCCATTCCACTGTGTCATAGAGAAATAGAGGCAGCTCACCTTCACAGAAATCGGCACAGAATAGTGAGTCACACATGCGTGTCTACTGCAAAATCTACCATGCGACAAATTTCAAAATAATATGTACCCCGAAAACGGTTAAGAAATTCAAGAACCCCATGAAAGCAAGAGACCGAATCGAATCGTTGTGTACTTGATTTAGTTGAAGGAACAATCTACGCCAGACCAACACGAACTTTCGACCATCGTCAGGAGAGATAAATTCAACAAACGAGGTTCTTATAGGCGCTCTTTTGTGCGACATGAAAAGCGACACTTCAGGCAATTAACGATCAAACTTGTGTCACGTGAACGAAGACACACAGTACTGCCAGACGGGAGTTTTAGAACACCTCAGGTAAAAGAGAACACTAAAGCAGGCAGCAAAAACCACGACAAACTGCAGAGCTTACCGCACCAAACCAATACCATCGGCAACACACGGACCATTGAACTTTTACACAGAGTCTCCAATATCGCATTGATGGCTCCTCCCCAAGTCAGGTGCAATCAGAGGCTACACGAGGGTGCATATTAACACAGATCCTATTATTCCTGTGTTAAATACATTGATAACTTGAACTATATTACACACTGCAAGAGGAAAGGTTTGCTTACACACAAATAAATAAATGAGCATCCATTAACAGGTTGAATCCGGCGTGTCAAAAGAAAAGAAGAAACGACACTGATTTGAGAGTAAAGCCATCAAGTAATATTGGAAAGTCCCTTCAGAAGTCGCCATGTGGCGCTCAAAAGTCCGCCTCTGGCTGCGCCTCTTCACGCCTTGGGCCAAGGGTAGACGGTAGGCAAGGCGTTGTGGTAGATGTAGTCGAAGAGCTGTGCCTCGATGAACTCGAGCTTACGGGCGGGCTCGGGGTAAGTGGAGGCGATGCCTGGCAGAGGGGTGGCAAGGAGATCAAGGGGGTCTATGCAGCTCTAAAGATTCGCGTATTCAAGGGTGAGAAAATCCTCTACTGATCCTCTTTACCAAAAATAAGGATATATACCATAAATAAAAACATTGAATTACGGGGTAAACTTAATACTAAGACGCAGAAACGAAAAGGAGCTTGAGCGAAGAAGGATCGGCATCAGCGCTAGACATATTACAATCGATTTCTTCGTTTTTCAACGAAGTAAGACGTAGCAAGAAGTGTTAACAGATGGAAGCCATTGGCAGCAGCTGTGGGATCCAAAGGCGACGCTTTCTTTATGACCAGAAAAGCACACATGAAAATAAAAGTCACAGGCCCCAACATAAGCTATGGAGACTAGGCAGCGAGAGCAGCTATGAAGATGAGCCAGCAGCGGGCGCAAAATGTGGAGGGCGGCAAGTTGTGCAGCCGAAGAAATAGCAGTGCTGAAACTAGGAGCAGAGAAGAGAATAAATAATTCTAGATCTACAAGATATTCTCATGCTCGCAATGTTCAGCACCTTGTCATGAAAATAAGGACACGCAACAGTGCAGCAGCTATCAAAACTTCAACAAGTGCATCATATGAAGTAGCCAAAACAACACAAAACAAATAGAAGCAACACTCAAAGAGTGGCAGACCAGAGTCCATCGCCGAAATGTGCACAACGCACTCCAGTGACTCCAACTCAAGTTGAGATCCATGCGGGGGGTTAGCCGGTTACAATTAGTCCATTGAGTGTGAGTGGTCCGAAGCTCTCTGGCCGCGACTCCATAGATATCTTACAAATATGCATGAGCATTTATTCCATCTATGCCCGTGTTGGCAAACACAACTGCCCATGCACCAGTTCGACTCGTGCTCGCGCTACTACTAGCGGGAATTGGTAATTTAGGCAACATGATATTGAAATTAAAGTACTAAAATAGAAGCATAAGAAGTTCTAATGCCCCCAAAATACCTCAATTTTTGCCGCAACAAACAATAGTACTCGCATGTTCACTGATTTTTCCTAAATAAGATAAAAACGAGGAAGAATAACAAAACCAATAAAAGCACGCCAACAAAACCCTCATAAGGTCAACTTTCCGCACTTGCCGGTCAGAAATAACCCCGCTGACCTTGCTTCTTTCAGTCGAGAATACGAAATGTGCACAGATTTCCATCCCTCTCTTTGAGCCCATGTACTTGCACGCACTCATCACTTATTGATTCATACCTTGCAGGGTAGAAGTAAACTAGTGTACTTTCACTGCAATTTCCCAACCATGGAGCAGAAGCACCACTCTATAAGGCACTGGCTGACAATGCGAGTAACCTGTCTGGTAACAGTAACCTGTGTGGTAACAAGACTCACCTGTTTTGTAAGCATGCTCGGCGATGTACGTGGCGATCTGGAGAGAACACTTCCTGATGTCCGAGAGAGGAGGGTAGAGGCGGCCTGAGCTCAAGTCCTTATCGGTCACCATATCAGCGAGGGCCTGGCCAAAATAGTGATCAATGTGCTACCTCGCACACAAAATTCAGTGACACACCCATACTAGCGCATCATCGGCTCAGCATAGGCCTGCTCACACACTTCTGAAGGACATACTCTGGTAGTCTTCCCCTTGATGAAAGTAACGTTTTTCATCAAAGGTTAGTTTTTCGAGAAAAAAAGTGAGGTTCTTAGCAGCCTCAACTGCTGTGACATCAGCGCTTGAGTCCTGAACTATTCCGGTGTGACTCCTTCAATCCTAGCACAGCTGAGAGCGACGTGCGTAATGGTACATTCGATCGCACCAAAACTCGCACATCCCGGGGCACATCCGAGCACGCGAGGTCACACATTACTTTCATATCTGGACAACAAATGCCATACCTGCGCTCTACGGCATATTGCCCGCTCAAAGATACTAAGCAAATACAAATAAAGACAGAATGAGGAAAGTCACGCTATCTTAATGCTACCAATTACAATGAAATTTCAATATTTATTGATTGAAAGTCGATATCATGCTTAATTATATTCAACCCAACTGATTCTTCATTCGAACATTTCAGTATACTCAAAGTAAGAAGAATTATTCAGTTTGACTAATTAGAAAATGACATTTTTTGATAAACTTGAACAACAACGAAGCCTTACATCTGAAACAGTTTCGTGTTTTTCATACCCGAGATAATTCATTTAGTCTGCATTTTCTTGAAGCATTTTACACGAACGTTTTCAGCTCTAATATTAGGACTTGCGAGCGCTCCTTCGGAAGAAAATAGGCAAAATACCAAAAATGATGGCAATTTATTATCGCCAGATAAAAAAGGCCTTTGTTAATGTGCGATAGACTTACCTTGGCAGCCATGAGGAAGAGGTCGTCTTGGATGTGGTGAATGCCAGTGCAGATGACGCCGAGGGAGACGCCGGGGAAGATGTAGGCGTTGTTTCCCTGGCCGGGGTACAGCGTACGCCCCTTCACCTGCACGGGGTCAAAGGGGGACCCCGAGGCAAACACGGCCCGACCATCCGTGTGCTTGTAGGCCTCCTCTGCCGTACACTCCGCCTGTCAGTCAATGAACACTATCAGGAACTAAAACTTTCATTTGGTTGAAAGCGACACACAAGGAAGACAGCACGTCTTCTAATGAAACTGAATTTTTACAACTGCGTTGTTAACAATATTTCTCGAAACCAAGACCAAGCCGTGGTCGTTTGAAACGACTTTCAGAAGATCAGTGCTAAGAAGCATACGCGCTCGGGCAGAAGAACATCGATGGAACACTAGAAAGTAATGTGAAAATACGAGGTCAATGAAATCACGCTATTTTAACTGGTTCTCGTAACCATCGACATTGCAGCGATTACAGACTTTTTCCGGGTGCTGCCACGTAAATCTACCTGCGTAGGAACGCAAACATAGATTAGATTACTAAATAGATTAAAGCTCCTTATGCACATGAAATGTGATCCTANTATTAAATAGTATAAAGCTCTTTATGCACATGAAATGTGATCCAAAGGGAACGAGAACAAGGGACCATTTACTATGAACTTAAGAAAACAGGAAATTTATGCTCAAGAAGTGTTCTCACACAGGATCCCTTGTGCATAGAAACGACAAATTGAGAATGTAGATGAAGGAAAGACAAGGAAGAGTTAGTGAAGAAAATGTAAAGATTGATTAGCAAAAAGAAAAGTGGGCCCGAACAAAAGAAGTTCTGAAGGCCTATATACAACTGAAGTAGCCTTACAGTGCTTATTGGGCGTAGACATTGGACCTACAATACCTTTATTGAAAAGAATTCAGGAGCCTGGTCTGGCAAACACGGAACGCTGAGGACATCAGGCGTACACTAAACTAGCCTCCTTAAACTTACCTCTAATGAGAGTGCAGCAACAACGGCCCGTTAGGAGAATAAATGCGGCATTTACACAGAGTTAGAGCTGTACGTAAACAAACATGGGTGTAGACGTGCTCGCACGACACGCTAATTATTTACTAAAGAACCAAATCCCCAAAAAATATTTGAATTAAATGTAACTACCTTTCTAGCGAGCACATGGTAGGCGCATGATAAAGCATAAGAAAAGTCAATTGGAGGTTGAAATGACAGATTTCGTTATTCGAACGTTTACCTGCCTCAAAGTAAGGACTTACATTTCATTTATTGAAAAAACGTCACAACCGAGCCGTGTAGAAAAAAAAGGAAAAGGAAGCTAGCATTCACTTCCCCCCACCCTCCCCTAACGCTGCACACTGACCTAACCAAAAGAACTTCGACGGCCAACTTGGCGTGCAATCCCCAGCAGCCAACTCTCGCTGGCGTACCCAACTGACAGTCTTAAATTGTACTTTATTCCAGTCCATGCCAGCTCTGATGAAAATACAACTAAAACGATGAATTGCAGCAACCTAACAGAACAATAATTCCTTATCGAGTCAGCAATACTTCAAATGAATCGCCAATGCCACCTACGCCAAGGATGTTTTCGTGTCTTAACTGAATAATCAACTTTCATATGTGCGTCTTTGATTCCAGAACAGTTCTTTTTAGCGATGCTTTCTATCGAACCGATTCGTTTACATTTGAGCAGCAAATATTTTTTAATATTTCCTAATTATGTTTGTTAAGATGAGGACTCACCTTGCTGGTCGGGTTGCTGAGAGCAAAAATGATGGGGCGGTCGTTGAATGACGCCATGTCCTTCAAGATCCCCTCAGTGAAGACGCCCCCGATGGCGGCCGCTCCTGATTTGGCATTCGTACAATGGGCCATTAGACGACTTCGGCGAGACGAAATGCATTAGATGAAGGATATCTTTTGATTACATGCGATTAACAAACCAAGGTTAATCTTGTACCAAAAATAATATTATTCAAACTCTTCTATCCTGATTCATCATAATTAGTTGCAGAAGAGGTGTGACCTACCGATGAGTGCAGTCGGTTTGATCGCCTTGACAATGTCTTCGAGGGACTCGAGGGGAGGCAAGTCCTTCTGGAAAGACACTTTGTGTCCCGTGACGCCTCCTGACGGTCTGTCCTTAACTATCAGGCCCTTAGAATCCCTCAGGAAAATCTTGGAGCGAGCATCAGCCTCGGAGATTCCTTCTTCCGCCATCGCCATCACGATCAAGTTGGCAATGCCAAGCGAAGCCTGCAAAAAAGCACCACGTTACTGCAGCAGTATTCTCGCTGATCACAATCCCACAGCGGCTACTAAATACCCAATTGACACAAATAGCTTTTCGATGTTTTTCTTCAACTGAAACACGAGACAATACGAAAACGATATACGGTTGACGCTCGCATCTACGTGCTAAAAGTAGGGTGTCCATCAATGCTGGAACCGTAGACAATGTTTTGAAATCATTTAAGTATTTAAATGTTTAAAAGAAAGTTCCAACTCGAATATTTCTGTTCACTATCTGATATCGACGAAGTTGGGCATATAAAGATATCCCAATTGTTTTGACAAGTCAGTTGGACTGAGGTTCGTTGATGCGAGGTCAACAGTATTTGAATTTGAATTTCTTCCCCACGATGGCATCACAGCCAATAAACCTGATTTCTATTCGTTAAGTCAACAGAAGGTGTAAAAGTAGTCCAAGATAATTAAAAAAGCAGAATTTCCCTTTTCTACTTCATCGAAGCTCCACGCATTGCCCAAAATAACACCTCGTGAAACTCTTCTACCGGAACTGTCACAGCGCACTCGTAATAAAAGCTATGTAGTAGAAGACAATCTCACCAGTGCCGGAACACCACTGTGTGACTCTGCACGCAGACTATAAAACGAGACACTAAATAGGAAGTCCTTACCTCCCAGCAGCAGCGGTAGGAGTGGCGGCAACATAATTTCACCTAGCATTTTACACGTGTACAACTCCACATGCACAAGTAGCACAAGACAAAACAGAAGAAACTGACCTCGCCAGCGCCCTGGAAGAGGAAGCGGTGGTCGGACAGCTTTGTCTTCGTTTCCCTTAGGGCTGCCAGCACCCCCGCCACAGCCACAGAGGCCGTGCCCTGGATGTCGTCATTGAAGGTGCAATACTGCCCTCGGTACCTGCACATTTAATGCTCAAAGTAAACCAAAGGAAGCAGTCTGCCCAGGCTTGTAGCCCCGTGATAAGACGAGGGTCTGCTCTCAACAGGAAACACAATCCGCTGCGTTTCCAGGTATGAATATTAAGCCACGTAATATAATGACGCAGTTCTCTCGCCTCACAAAAAATTGCACGTGAAAATACCTCTAACAAAAGTGGAACATGGCACCCGACGAGTGGGACAGCGCCTACTTCAAGGAGATGACACGTGTTATTTTAACGTTATATTCGTTTTCATGATCCAGGACTTTGTAGCAATTGGACACACGTTATTTTGGTATGCCTGAGAAAGCCTTTTTCTCCCTCAGGGACTTTAACAGCCACGTCACATTTGAAGGATATTAATTACACCATACATCTATCTTTTCTGCACGTGTGGAAGCTCAAGCACTCAACTTGCACATGCTGGGTCGGGTACATGGTAGGCATAGTTCGAGTAAAAACATCACTCTACGTTGTCTCTGTATTACATATATTCTGACCCTCTTATGTTCCTGAGAGCATTTCTTCACAACTAAATCATAGACAATACGAGTCATGACCTACTAATTAAACTTAAAAAATTGAGAAAAGAAGCTGAACGCATGCCAAGTTTATACACATAGGATACAAAACTTTTTATTAATTGACCTATTTTCCGCCAAACCCTCAGTTAAGGTTTATCTCCACTAGTAAAAACATACAACTCATTTATTATTCTTGAAGTTACGTCATCAAGCTCAGAAAATAGTGGCTATCATTAAAGTAAACAATTTTTAACTTCTTTGGCGTAGACACAAAAATGAACAACATATTTGAAAGTCTCCCAACCTCAAACGTCTCACTTAACATAGACTATTCACAAAATGGAAATGGAATCAACTGCCAAGACGGTCCTATTTACGAACTGTAAAACCACAACCTTAATAACAAAATCCTAGTACACAAGTGAGAAGTGTCCCAGAAGGTGGCAGCGAGGTGTGACCGCACGAGCAACTCACTTGTCCAGGAACCTGAAGGCGTTGTGGTTGCCGAAGTCCTCGAACTGTATGAGGGTGTTCTGGCCGTACCGCCGCACTACTGCCTGCATGAATTCGTCAATGAAGTCGTCGTACTCCTGACCCGTCACGCGCTCGTGCCGATTGCCGATGTAGAAGTCGTCATCCAGCAATTCCTGAGGTATGGAAGAGGTTAGTTTCGAGGCAGCAACAATGGTAGCTCGGCTGTTTGCAATCCGCCAGTCATCAGTATGTGTGCACTAAATCAAGTCATGCACCATACACCAGTACATATACGCAGAAAACAGCCGTTCTCAAAGTGTGTACAACTACACAGGGTTACCGATATCGTTGAGGTTCTTCTCCGAGTTTTGTCAAATGAAGAGACGCACTCTGGTGTACTTAGAATATTTCGTTACTAATGAGCAAGACACGATAGAATGACTACAGAAACATAACTTGAAATTTTTCGAAAAAATCATTCGCTGTGAGCATATCATTTTCTTAAATTTCAAAGTACTAATTCGAAACGGCAAAGACCCTCTTACAATGAAACGATGCTGAACGCAATACGATATTAGTTTTCTGAGCTCGTAGGACAGCAATTCCACGGCAAGGTTCTCTGAAGGAAATTAGCTAAGTGCGGATTAAGTTGTTAATATTTTACTTCGGGTTATACGTGTCCCGTACTAGGCACGGCATGAAGGCATTCCGTAACAGGAAGACATGGACACAAACACAGCGCGGTCAGACGTCTGGCAGCATCAACGCACACCGCGTTCCTGAGGTATTCACCCCACAATTACCTACTCGAATAAGTTTTCTCACTCAGATAAAGTATTCATCAGCATTAACATCAACTATAACACCACACCTATGAGCGGTTCATATCAACAGTAGTTGACAACTGATGCACGTCAAATGTACTACAAGTGAAGGCAAAACGAACCTTCCTGTTGGTGCCGACGTCGAGCACAATAGGCAGGCACTGGTGGGGCTTGATACCAGCGAGGGCGGTGTAGAGGGCCAACTTGCCCACGGGGATGCCCATGCCGTAGGCGCCCAAATCCCCAAGGCCCAGGATTCTTTCCCCATCCGTTACACAGATGGCCCGCACGTCGCTCTCCGGCCTGCCACACACATAGGCAGTTAGGACCACACTACTCTCACGACTTTTAACCTTGCTGGCACATCTACGTGACATTAAAAGTGTTCATTAGACGCAAAGAGATCGTTACCGTCACGTGGTAGCGCCGAGTTTGGTAGGACAAGGTTCGAGAAACCGGAATATGTCTTATTATTTTGTCTCTGCAACGTAGTCCTGACGTCAGAAGCTTCCGGGGAGGGAACATTTTGAACCATCTTCAGAAAGGCGATGCATTTGTAAGCGGATATAGCGATCTCAACTTCAGCGCAATTTGTAACGAACTTAAGATCGAAAACTTAGTCAACTTTTTATCTTCTGATTTAATATGATCAAGACATAATACTTAACGACAAACTTCTCACTCGTGTATTTGGACACCGAATTCATCTCAACGCGGATCACAGTCGCAAGGGGTTATTTTTATAAAAATCTGCGGGTCACACCAATGGCCGTGAATTGATCGTTTGAAACAGCAAATCCTTCAAATAATAAAAGCGCATCCTCCCGGTCGCCGTAGCTTGAAATTATACACCGACACAACACCAAACCTGTTCTATGTCAAGAGGAATTGGCTCATCCCCAGCGAAAGTCCTCACCAGTTGCGGATGACGTCATACACGTGGCCCTTGTCGTGGATGGAGATGAAGAGCCCGCGAGGCCGCCTGAAGATGAGGCCAAACTTCTGGCAGGCGAGCCCCACCGTGGGGGTGTACACGATCGGCATGTACTGCTCCACGTTCTCGCTCAGCAGGCGGTAGAAGAGCTTCTCGTTGCGGTCCTGTTGCGACCACAAGTCAACATTATCGCTGTAGGATCCCATGCGAGTGAAATTCTTACAGTTTTTCGTCAAGTTAATGCTGGATAGTTTGAAATATTTTATTCTCCTTCTAGTTCATTTATTCCGCAAAAACTGCATTGCTCTTAGAACGTAGAAATTGCTCGTTTGATTACAAAAGCAACGAGGACCTACTAGAACAGTTGGAAATATGCGAGGAATAATTCAACATTTAAATACACAAATGCCTAAAAACTTCTATTTAATTTCAAAATAAAATTATCTATTACTGTTAGAAGTACAGAAGGCTGGTTCAAAGCTTTATTCAAAACAAAAATGAAGATTAATGATTTAAGTGATCACTAATGAGGTAAAAACACATTTTTTGCGCATGCAATGCACAAAATTCTGACTTACGATATTACCAATTTCACCTTCAACGGTTAAAAGCAACGTGTTACACACTCTGAACGAAATAAAGTCTGTACTTGCTCAGCACGTAATTTTCTCTGAGCTTCAAGTACTATTTTCCATGCAACAGTCCCAACTACAAAGAACACACCCTACAAAAAATGGCAGTAGTTTTCAATTCGAAGGGAGAAGGTGGTCTCACCTGCAGACCGGCCAGGTAGATGTACTTATTGAGAGGCTCCTGGTAGCGCTCGACATTCTTCTTGCAGAGCGTGACCTGCTCCTCCTGCGTCTTGAAGCGCGGCGGGATGAGCCCGTGTATGCCCAGCACTTGGCGCTCCTCCAGCGTGAACGCCATGCCCTGTGTCAGCAAAACCATCATCTAGGGCCAACCTCACAACACGTCCGCTCCACAGCAGCAGCATCCAACGAAAACTTAAACATGAGTGCCGAGGTGCGCCCCTTGGCAGCTCGGCAGCGGCGTACTGGATTGCCGCGCTATTCCATTTATCGCCTTGAGAGGCACAAGTAACGAGCCAAAGAACTTTGTTCTGTGCAATTTTACCTCGATGGATTAAGGTGCACCTATACATCAACTCGAGTCCCCAAGCCTTGTTATAGACAAGTAGCTGAGCGTGGAAGATGCACTTAACTCCTAAAAAATGATCAAGAACTTGACTTGGTCCTGTTCGATAAAAATGAGGCAGGCATACGTACAGAGAGAAATGTAAACCTGAATCTCTAGACCAAATCTTGATTTCTAAAAGAAGTTCTAACGTTACAGCTAACGCCACTTGTCCATAAGGGTTATAAATAAAAAATTCAATTCGGCAGACAATGCACTAGACTCGAAATAGATGGGCGCACAATAGGCTTTGTTGCATCAACAGAGCACTAGTGAGGGGGCCAGCAAGGCCTCTGTGTTCCATGAGCATGCCTAATTCAATAAGAGTCGTCGGTCGAACAAAATGACATAGCAGACTACTTAAAAATACACTGGAAATTGATTATATGAATACTGCAGCTCAATTCGGCTGACAACCTACGGCACTCCCTAAACAGAAAATACTTCAGTAATTTTTTAAATACTTCATAAACATAAACGATTCATCACGTTAAACAAGAATTCATTTTGGGACTACCAATTTTTAAAAATTTAGTTCACAATGATTAAGACCAATATTTCATTAGATACGTCGACTGTCGTCATGATATTACACAAAACGCTACAAGGTAAAGGGAATTCGATGAGCGTGACTTGAAATAAAACTCGTCAGATCAATACCCGGACACGCCCATATTGAGCGAGGGGGCCTGAGTAGACGCTGTTCTCCACAAGACTACTGAATCTCTCTAAATAGTGGAGCGAATCTTTCAGAACGCAACTGCACTAGTGGGCTTCATGGCGTACAGGTTGCATGAAGGCCTCGTAGCGGAGAGGACCTGGGTTCGAATCTCGGGTCAGGCGAGGCATTTTCACGTTACCAGAGAGTACTTCCCTTGGAAAATAAAGTAAACCACGCATTCGTGACATCCCTCACCAGGCCAGTAGTTGTAAGGCATTGAAAACCCAACGGTAAAACGTGACGGAATTAATAAAGATTCTTTGAGGTTCACTCCGCTTGCACCATCTAACGCACCAACCACAAAACCAGATAAGGTATTTCGCAGCTCCCTCTAGCGCCCATATTCAAATAGACACATATCCGAAATCCTATCCTATTTTAGAAGAAGGGTACTGAGAGGTCCGCCCTTACCCCTGCACTCAAGGAATGTAAAGACGTACCTTATTGAGGCGTGGGTCCCGCAGGTAGTCGATGCCCCTGACCATGCTGGGGCAGATATTCTCCCCGGTGAGCTCGTGGTAGGGCCTCTGGCCCAGCCGATCCCAGGGGAACTCCATGGATGCGAGGAGCTTGCCTCCGCTCGCCGCCACGCGGTCGCTTCCACGGACACACGCGCTGCACACAAACGCTCGCGTTACTCCACTGCACGATAAAACAACCAACTTCACGTGTACAGTTACTCGTAAATGCAGTTCGCTACGGCGTCAAGTTTCTGTGCAAATGATACCACTAACTTTTTGGGCGCCCAGTAGATAATCACCTATCCGGCGGTAACATCTGCGTTTGGGCAGTCATAGTAATATTTTATACTTCAAAATGACCATAAGTATTTTTTTGGCACTCTAAAAACGGAGATTCAACTCAACGGCAGTACAGGCGCGGAAAGATCACTACATTGTAGGTTAAAAAGTTTGAAATCCACAGGACAATAGAAAGATAATTCCGAAGCGAGTGCCAAAAATCGAAGTCGAAGTAGTGCCACCTATGATAATTATGGAATGCTCATTCCTCTCCTCGGAACTGACGACTGGTCTCGAGTAACCTCCGAATACATGAACATCAAACGAGAGGTGCAACAAAAGGCAGTGTGCGGATGCGAATGTACAACGCGATAACCACCCATGTGGAAGCATATCACATAATTTAAAAAGAACAAAGCAGTTCAACTACACAACAGCACACAGGAGCTCCCAAGAATCGCTCGTTGCAGGTCCTGGTCACAACAGACGAGAAGAGACGCCTCAATACGGCAAGCGAGGAGGCGTGTTTCCGTCTCGCAATCCAGCGCAATCACAACGCAATGCTTTGGGAAATGGACCCAAGGCACGATCCAAACACGCCCAAGGACGCTACAAAAATAGCCGAAGCATGTTCAAGACAACGCAAGAGTTTACATTGTATCTCAATAGATTTTTACCTACAATCATGAATTATGCTAATAAACTTTTTCCCTCATTAAAATGTCATTTGTAAGACCTAACTCTCATTGACGATGAATGGCAAAATATTTTTTTCTTTCAAGTCCACAAAGAAATTCGAACGTGGTGAGTAACATCGTACACCTCAAACTGCCCGACTCAATCATGGTTGCGAAATGAGACGTATTTTAGGCATGGCCTCCATCGGGTAAACTTTGTAATAAAAAAAGAGTAAGTTTGGAAAGCAGGGCCGCACCCAAGGGAGCGTCAGGGTGAAGGCATGGCGTAACCCGTCCATGGTGAACTCGTCTCTGCTACCCTCGATTCCGATGAAATCGTGTTCTGTCGCAGAATGAGTACGACTATGAGACACATTACGTTCGGGTAACATCAAGTCATCAGTGTCTGACAACACTCGGTTGCATTATCAAACCAAAACGTGATTTGTGTTTTCAGGTCAATAATTATACTGTGGTATAAAATATCCACACTTTCTTCTGGAACAAGGGCATAATCACAAAAAAAGACCTGATCTTTCCTTTGCACGCCAAGAGGTACATGCGGGCGCACGGCTGAGGTATTTTCGTTTCTATTAGAATCAAAATCCAGTTTCAACGCATTACCTTTGAAAGCAAAATTATAAATTATACTAAAGTGGATGAAATTGTAAAATCTTGAAACAAAATTATGAGTTAAACCTTTTTTAAGCTCTGTGAATATGATATACATAGATCGAATCACGGATTGTCTTTGGGACTCGAGGACTAAGAGAATTTGAGTACACACCGAAATATTCTGTAAATAATTTGAAATAACAAAAAATCACGAGACAACGACCTTTTGAAAAACTTTCGTGCGACTTTGGCATTACAAAGCAACATTTTTGTTGTTTAATAATTATACGACTAGTGATGCACTCGCATGTAAATAACACGTTCCATATCAAAATAAGTGTCGATGGACACGGCAGCCGTTGAAAGCCCCGTGTCAAGAAAACTAAATCTGAAGTTTGCATCATGAATAAGAATTTTTGCTGTCGAGATTAAGCAAAAGCAAAGGAAAAAATAAACGGGGAAATGACCTTACAAGTTTTTAAAAGCCTCACAATCTTCATGAACACAAATTCCAGGGCCACGGAAAGCGACGCATCAAAGGCCAAGAGAGTGTAAATTTCGCAGGAGGTCAACTTGGCATTTCACAACAAAGTATGTAAGGAAGTGGCTCAAACGGAGATGTACATAGACATTGTTAAGAGGACACGTACCACGGAGAGACCAAAACTGCACAGCTGTTTTACAATGGCTAAGCAGGAACCAGCGAACTGAGGAGAGACACCTAGTTGAAGCGCCAAGCCAGAAACACGCGACATGGAGACGTGAGCCCGGGCTGGTGAAGATGGAAGTCATCGCGTTGGGTGCCCGGGGCACCCCAGCGCCGCACCAAAGACATTCCGCGAAGGACACGCTGCCGCAGGCACGCCAGGCCGCGCTCTCCTCCGTCCGAGGGAACACACTTCTCTCCTCATACGGAGGCGCGAAATGAGTTCCCGTAAACGCGTTTAGGTAATTATTTCTCAATGCTCGCATAAGAAATTAACTCTTAATTTTTCGCACATGAGCGATATTTGGCGAACGTGATGCTCAGAAACATGGAAGATGAAATACAGATATTTAAGCAACGCAAGGATTTACGACTGATTACGATAGGCAAGTGAAGCAACATCTCAAATTTTACAGAGATAAAATTTCTTTAGGACTGCAAAGAGGAGACAAGAGTGCCGTGTGATGTGGTCTCAATCAAATTGATACTGATAGCACTGTGATAAGTTCAAACGTTTACGTGTAAATAGAACTCTATCCTCTAACGAATGAAAATATTCTACTGTAGTCGAATCTTTAAAATTTGCGATAGACGATTTTCTCTCTCATAACTTTAATGCCCCGATTGCCATTGAAAACTTTTAGATTCTTTTATCTGAAGTGAGAACAAAACATAGTATCATCTTTCAAATGATAGATACACGCTCCTACGTAAGATTAAAAATTCGAATATTATCATGCTAAGCAATGAACTAACCCCAAAACAAGGCAGAAATACGGCTCATACACAACAAAGACAACGCTTAGTTGATTCTCCAGCACAGTCGCAACACTCTTGAACTCGTGGGTGTGAATTTCATTGCTTTGAAAATCCATTCTAGAATTGCTGAGATCACCCGTACAGCAGCAGCAGCAACTCCCAGCAACAGGTGACCGTACAACTACCAGCGCAGGGGCGGCTGCAGCTGGGCACCTGCCAAGTAAGTGACCAGCCCTACGACCGCGGGGCCCTCGGTCTTCCTGCACTACAGAGGGCTTTTCTACACGTAGATTTTCATATCAAGGCCCTTCCTCAACACGTAACCAGTGTAAAAATTAATCTCGGGGCGTACAAGCATTGAAGTCTGACGTTTGTGTGCATAGCATGACCTCGGGCCCGATAGAACTAAAAGGCGCGTCTTTTTCTTAATTAAACACCTTTCATCACTGTTCACATAATATGTTGGAACGTTCTGTATTATTACTACGAATATATTAATGAATAACTTTTGCAATAAAAAAAGACAGGTGTATGCAGTTATGTCAATGAACCTAACGAAACATTTCCGATTGTGGGCAAATTTAGTGGTTTTGAAGACCCTTTCCATTGGATAATACTTGACATTTGCTTATATCCAGCTATGAACAGTGTCTGGTTTAAGGAATAGCTACAGACCTTAAGACAAAAGTAGTCGAATTTTTTTCAATACAGTTTATCCCTCTAACGTTACTTAATTTGTCAGTCCCGTGCTAGCAAGCCAACGAAAAGATGCCAATACCGGTAAAAGTTTCAAGCATTCAACCTTTAATTGTTTACTCTATAATTACTCTCGAGACAATTCTTAAAGCCTTGCGTTAATGTGTCCAAAAACAAGGGCATTTGTTCAAGGTACATCAAATTCGGAGAGACAAGTCGTAAGAGGTGACACAGCGCGCTACCACAGGATATGAGCGATATCCTACAGACGTTCAGGCGAGAACAACATCCCAGCGTACACAGGGAGCAAGGCAGAGCAGCAAATCCGCCATGGAGCACAAAGTCACGATAATATGAACAGGGATGATAAGTAAAAAAAAAAGAATCGCCACGTGCATCAACATCTGAATAAGAATAGACCAAGCTCGGCCCTGCTAAAGTGAAGGGACGGCTTTCAGCTCACCTCTGACGGCAATCTTTTTTAAAGAATCAAGTGCAAGTTATTTTACGGGGCAGTTTAGGAAATCGAGCGACCAGGCACTCGAAAAACCCAAGTTTGTCGACTTATCCAAAATGCTCTTATCATGCAGAACACAAAATGAATTTAGACCACAGAAACTGCAAGAGAATACGCAATACGTAAAACATAAATCCAAATACAAATAAAATAATAAATCAACAAGAATCATCACGCGTTAACCAATGAGACAAAAAAAAACAGCTACATCGAACACGGAATTCATTTTTTTCTCATTCAACCCCCACTCGTCCCGGCATACGTGCAGAGACACGTTATAAATCATCACGAGTTTAATCTCAGGAACTTTGTCGACAGTAGCTTGGTGTCCATTCGGAATGGGATTGTGCAATTTAAATTATAAGATCACACAGAGCACGTTGATGATTGATAAGCACGAATAAATATTTAAATAGGGGTTGGAGATGTGACAAGACGCCCTAACGCTGATGCGTACAGACTGCAGGTCCCGGCAAGAACCTGGAAGTTGCCTGTGTTTCACAAACTTCCTAGCAACACGCATACACTGTACATAGACATTAAATTTATTGGAAATGAATTGAGCGTTTGAAACACCAAATCATTCAAATAATCAAGCGCATTCTCCGGTCATCGAAGCTAGCACAATTTTTGAATTTGCTGTCTATACAAACCCAACCTTAATTTGGTCTTGTGGGTCAAAAATGCCAGGCGCGTCGTCTGAGCCCCCCAGGTGGTCCAGGCTTCTATTTCATCAGTTTCGAGCTGAATGAATTCGGAATTGTTCAATACAGTTTAAATTGGAGCCTATCCTCGGTATTCCGTCAGCTATATTTTAGAGATAATTTTTCGAAAAACGAAATTAAGTAAGATAGATACGTATTGTTTATAGATTTCACTCATCTCGAGTTTTTATCGTCGTTAAATTCAATTCGGCACGACTGGCCGACAACATACATGTCTAGACTCGTATTCAAGATACGACGAAATGCACACCAAAAATGCCGGCCTCACTCAGAACTTTAGCACTGAGGTAAAATTTAAAAACATTCAATCCTACAAGTTGAAACTAGTAAAATAAAATTAAGACTTCAACAGAACTAAGACAAGTGAAGGTCTCAAATAAAGGTGAAATGAAATAACGGAACTTGAGGTAAATCTCGGCGTTCCGTCGATAGGCACTGGACAGCGTGCCTGCAGCTCGTGGTATCAGCTGTCAGAAGCGGAAGCCGCCGCCGCGAGTGGAATCTTCCTTTCAACAGGTGCAGTAAACAGTAAATTCTCCTTGCAAATAAATGAAAATTACCTGAGAGATACCACGGAGAAGCGAGGAGTCAAGCAGATAAGATAATGAGACTGCAAAGGTCAATTTCCGGCACGGTAATTTCTTCAAGAGCGTTGAGCGGTAGAACCCTTCGACACCAGAGCCAACTGACGACTGATTCAGAGTTTCAGACTGACCTGAAGTCACTGAACAAAGTGAAGTCGACGAGATTACGACAGTACGGCACACTTTATAGTCCGTACTGACTGCGACGCTCGCTTGACAAGCGACGTCTACCACTGCACTGTCAACAGTTTGTGCAATCTGTGAAGGGCCACACCACCGCAGAAATAAAAGTACCGTGTCCAGTCTGGTACCGTCACTTCCCGTCTAGGCCGCTGCAGGTCTCAGGGCTCTAACCCAAACCAACGATATTGTACTCCATATTCGTAGCAATGTTAGAAGCTACGTTGACACGGAAACATTTGGTCTATCGCTTAGGACGCTAAAGCAAAATCTAAACTGAAAAACTGACAATTAAACGCTATGTCAAAATAATTTGCAGAAATAACTTCATTTATACCTATGACCAACACAATAAAGTACTTTAAGTAATCGCTAGACACATAAAAACATATCCCAGGAAGCACAGTATAAATTTTTCCTTCATTAAGCGAAAATGCTCAACTCGCACAACACGCAAACCTTAAACTTTTCAACACATGCATTCACTACAGGGCTTCCCATCAGTTTTGATCAAGCAACCTTTACGGTGTGTCAGTCTCTCGCCGACCTATTTGGTTCCGTAAAAAACATTGAGTAATACATTCGTTATTAGGCTGCCGCATGCCATAATAGTTGCAACACGCCATTAATCGGCCTCAACCTCGCTTCCGATGTCCAATTCACGCGCGTTTCCCTGCTTCACGAAAGTTTACCGCGACTTCCACACGTAACATTTAGCTTGTAGTCGTGCAAATCCCAATTAGAAGTTCCGTCGAGACTTCATGTTTTAATTTTAAGGCTGTAATTCCAAGGCTGTAAGTTATATATACTTTGTATGTGACCAAATTCGGAATAAATAATTGTTTTTATTTTCTTTCTTTCACACTTCGACTAAGGGAAGGTAAAAATTTTTCAATTATTTCTTCATAAATTCTTATATCAATATATTCAAACTTGTTACGCATAGTGTGAACACACAAGAAATGTAACTTCTTTCGTTGCTTCAATTTAAATGACGTCAAAGAAACCTTGCTTTTGAGTAAAATTCTACTGATATGACAACAGATTACATTAGATAAGATTTCGATAGCTAGTTTGAATCTCCCCACCCACATGAAATGCGATACAAAGAGAGCGAAGTCAAAGGACCATCAAGTCCCTAAATGGTCCCCTTACTTCGTTCTCTCTGTATCACATTTAGTATGAACTATAGGAAATGCGGAATATGAGAATAAAATGTGTTCTCATACAAAATCTCCTGCGCATAGAAAAGGTAAATTAAGAATGAAGATGAAAAAAGAAAACAAACGTGAGAGATGGCGAAGGGAGTGTGAAAGTTGAGAGAAGGAAAGTAGTGACGAAAGACAGAACTCCCGAAGCCCTATCCTAGCTTAGGTAACGTACGTCGTCCGGTGTCCCACTGAGGACTGGCGTCTCCGTAGCAGAGGGTACACAAATCCAGCCAACCTAACACTCCTGACCATCCTGTGCCCCCTGAGCGGATCCCACCGTAACCTCAGGTACTGGGCCGAGTTTAATGTCAGGCACATGACAGTCTCGCGAAATGAAAAGGCTCGGTAAGATCTCGAAAGCAGGACAATGCATACCGCATAATATCAGAAAATTGCCCAACAACGTCTGGACCCTATAGATACAGCAGGGTGACTGCCTACCTCCTAGCAGAGTTCGGTTGGCAAATAGTATCTCACTCGCCATATTCTCTTCACTTGGGTCCATCAGTTATGTATACGATATTTTAAGACTACCCTAATTTTAGAAACGACCAGAACTTTCGTTACAAGCTGATGTTACACAAGGCGTCCGGGAAGAAGACAGATGGATTGGAGATCTACAGTGAACGAAAATGCAGTGCCTCTACTTCATATGATCTGGCCACTGCATAACGTACAGCACTCTAAAAACTCTGATTTGTTTCACGTAAAATATTAAATGATGACACAAGAGTAAAGAGTGTTCATTATCATAGAGAATGGATCACGTTCAAGATTAATTAGGTTATTCACAATAACAGTAAAACATGAGGAAGACACAAATGTATGAACGACAATGAACATCCAGTTAGGAAGCTAACTTCTTGAAGCACAACAAGCTGTCGGAAGCTTAACTTGAATAAACGGAAAACCCAGCGGATACGTCAAATTGTACAGCTTACAATAAGAGCCTCAAGTCACTCTAGGACCGAGACCTCGGTATCATAAAGACCCTCTAGTAATTCCCTAGGGCCGAGACCCCGGTATCATAAAGACCCTCTAGTAACTCCCTAGGGCCGA
This sequence comes from Orchestia grillus, assembly GCA_014899125.1. Lineage (NCBI taxonomy): Eukaryota > Metazoa > Arthropoda > Malacostraca > Amphipoda > Talitridae > Orchestia > Orchestia grillus. The sequence goes on along the minus strand of VOMN01023877.1, from coordinate 2,310 downwards.
GACCCCAGTATCATATCTACCTGCTATGACAACGCTGGTGCTCATCTTCCTGCACTAATGCGATGCTTTACGTTACAGTTTCTTCTGAATGAGACTCGACGGCCACAGCAGTAGCGGTGGCAATAGACAGCAGGCACTCAGACAAGCGGATACTTTGAGGAGTCCAGTTACGTTGCACATGTCCCGAGTAAGACGAGACTTGTCCCTTCTTTGAGCGAGAGTGCAGTGTACTACCTACACATGAGCTCAACGCTAGCTGACTAAAATAGCTTAACATTAGGGAAATAGAGTTAGAACCAATACGAGGACATTGGCTCGCTCGCAAATGTGAGCCACCGGCTCGCTAACATGATGGATTAACAAGTTCTAGTAATCCTTGAATCACAAGTAAATCTATGTATTGTTTTTTACATCAAGCTGTTAAAAAAATAGTTACAAGTGGAACAAGTAATGAATGAATTTTTTCTCCATTTTCAATTCAAGGAACATAAGAAACTAAACGAAGTGATCGAAAAACTTGAACAAGATATATGACGGAATTTTCCTTTAGAGCAATCACACAAAAAACGTGCAGACTGAACATTTCACAGCACACCTCGTCGCATAGAAAAAATCAACAGAAAAGTGTCAGAAACTATCCGCATCGATGGCTCGCCTCGATGTGCACCTGCGCCGAACACATCCTGCTCCTACTATCATGACGTTAACAATGGCGTCTTCCGTAAGGCCTGTACAGCGAAAAAGTCGCTAAATGCACCAGTAATTCTCAAGTAACGAAATGCACCACAGCGAATATGAAGTGACGGCGCACGACATCTTCACCCATGGCTGCATTACCGAGCTCAGACTAAACTCTCCGAACCCCAATCGTGGTTGAAAACGAAGGTCAGGTTATTTCGTTGGTTTAATGCTCCCTATCCACATGAAATGTTATACAAAGACAGCAAAGAAAAGGAACCCTCTAGTATGGACTGTAAAAAATTGGAATCTATGCATAGGTGTGTTCGCACACCAAATTCTCGGCTCATAGAAACGGCAAATTAAAAAGAATGAGGAAAAAAGACGAAAACGCGAAAACGAAAATTCAAAGAAACAAAGTTTGCACGAAACATGAAAGTCCCGAAAGCTGATCTACAGCTGTGGTAACATACCAGTTCTCCCCAGGGGTCGCCAGTCCCCATAACATAGGACAGAAAAACCTAACCTAACTCCACTGCCCCCTAAGCCCCCTTGAGGGGTGAAAACATAAAATTCAGCTGGAGGACGCGAGATGAAATTTACTAAAATGGACGCCTAGCGAGAGCCTCGTAACTACGCTACACTAGATATAGTTACTCTAGGCTCTATACCTATAAGTTCTTCGGGCTACAGAACAAGATAAAGGCCACGAAGGAAGGTACTTTACTATTGATTACCAATCCGCATAAACAAATCCAAGGGTTTCCCGGAAAGTTTACCGGAAAAGCGAGTAGCTAGCGCGCCGGATGAGCGGTCAACTCTCTTGTTCATGTCATATCGTACGTGCACGGCCGTGCATCTATTACTCAACCAATTTGGAGATGTTGGCAAGTAACTATGATCCTCTATACATCCTGGGGGTGCAGTACAGATAAGAAAGCTAAACGAGCTATGTAGAAGGTGCATTATTTCGAAATACGTATACGCAAAAGAATGAGGAAAAAATTTAAAATAAATGGCTTTCGCACCCCCTAAAACACGGTTCATACCCATACCCTCTAAAATAGTTCCTGATCCTAGAAAATAGATTGGATTGAAAAGATCGCCTCTGTACGATGTCCTTGTCTGACGAATACGACGCATTGGTGCAGGTTTCACATAGATAGAGAATAGCTCAGAGTAGGTAATCCAGCATCCCCAGCTGAACTAGCGATCATTTTCTTACACTTATACAAAATTAAGATGAATGTGAAATATTCCTCACACGAATAAAGACGTACAAGAAACAACCGCCTGAATAGAGTTCGATTCACAAAAACTTCTAAGATGAGAAGTGGGCACTTTGAAGTCAGGAGTCTGGCGCCCTCAGTAGTTGCGGCACAGAAACACCGCCGCGATCAGCGGAACTGCGGTTCTCAATGCCATGGGAATTGGTGAAAGGAAAATGACAAAAGTCGGTGGCCTGAAAGATCTTTTGAAGATCTTTCTTCAAAGACCTTTCTTTAAATTCCTGTGGTGGCTCTATCAGAAATTTGCTTTGTAACTGCTTATTGAAGAACACAAAAACCACCAGCTAGCTAGACACATCCTAAGCTTAGGAATATCTTTCTTGCAAAGCAATTTTAAAATGAA
>VOMN01023876.1:0-13926 GCA_014899125.1 Orchestia grillus | reverse complement strand
ATTTTAAATCATCTACTTATCTTCTCTGCTCGATAAATTGGACTTGATCGGTCGTGTGTAAGTTAAGTATAAGTGCATTAGAATATTTACATGAATGTATATGTACGCTTAGCATAAGGTCCTGTAGGATGCCCTAGAAGTCAAGTCATAGAACTTATTCGGGCCCACAAGTAGCTAAGCTATGTATAAAAAATGGCCCATTATAATAGTCTAAGAAATCCATGCTTGTAATATCTTTAAATGATACAACGCTTGTCGTAATATCATATTGTTCTGCCTCGTGGGCTCCATGGCAAACTGGTTAGCGTGATGGCCTCGCAGCCGAGACGTTCATGGTTCGATCTCGGCCCAGGCAAGGTATTTCACGTAACCAAGGAGTACTTCCTTTGGGAAAGGAAGGTTAAACCACACATTCCTCACATCCCTTACCACGCCAGTAGTTGGGAGACGTTGAAAACATAACGATAAAACGTGTTGGAAAGGTTCTTTTTCAATACCGGATTTAAAATACCAAGAAAACCCAAGATATAGGAAGTAGTTTCATTTACCTCTCATTTCTCATCTATGATCCCTTAAAGTTCAAATTAGTTGCAAATAAAAGGCTATAGTTTTCTCCATATAAAACATAAAAATCAATTTCCTCACATCTTACCCCCCCCACCCCCGATACACGAACGAGGGACTGTCCTCCAAACCCCTATATTTTCCGCATCTTTGAGGCACGTTTCAATTTTTACCTAAGTCACATAAGGAACACAAATTGCTCTCAAAATGAAGCTTATAATGATATCTAGACGCAGTAGTAGTTTTTATCCCATCTCACCCCACGCGGAGGGATCGGACCCAAAAAATTAAAATGACTCTCTTTTCCCACCTATTTTACCTAGACAGCTCAAACCTGATGCAAATGAAAGTCCGCTTTTTCTATATACACATACATATAAAAATCAAGTCCGTCATCCCCCCTATGTTCCCTGGGCGGCAATTCCACCCACATCAGTAATCCCACCGTTCCTGAAACTGCTGATTTTTGACCTATTCAACCAAGAAATTTTAAGTTGTTCTCAAGTTTTGTTCTTTAAGATTCTGCGGGTTTCAATCATCATTCTCATACCGTTTCTGGATGCAGGAAGAAGCTACAAAATCTTATTTTTACCAGGATCTTATTTCTTACCTATACCGCCTAACATAAAGATCTTAAAGTTGCCAGTTTCGCGAATAAATCAGACATTATTATCTATCATAAGCATGCAATCTTATCTTCAAATAAGCATTTACATAATTTTCTTCATTTACACCGTAGCTATTACATATTACAATAGTGCCTTCTGAAAACAAGCAACCTGGCTACTTCGATCGCACTTATTTTTCTTGTCGATATGATCAACAACACCATGTTATAATTGTTACATTTCCCAATGGTTCTCTTTATGTCAGCAATGAAGCACAAAGTAACACTCACAATTCATTATGCGACACGAGAAACAGATGTGAATAATTTTTAAACCAGTCTCGTATTATGAACAGAGAAGTAATGTTGTAGACGAAACGGGTTTCGAACTCGTTCGTAATAGGGTGTAACGTAGGGGAAAATTCTTATTGAACTAAACTTTACGACTTCAGAAATTTTTTTGAAAGCCTAATTAATAGTATAAAATGATAAAAATTAACTGGAAAATTTTTTTATCTGCAAAGTATGCAAATATGGTAAAAATTATCAAATTTGATTCTGAATTCATCGTGTTATAATTGTAGGGGTGGGAAATTGTAGGGTAAATTTGGAGCTGAAATGTACTCGTGGTTGGAGCTATGGGATCGGTCGTCGTTCAAACACGGTTTCGTTCGTGTTATGCTTGTCAACTGTGAGACTGTCTGCACTTCATAGCATACGATTTCATTCATTTTGAGCACTAGAATAGAATAGGCGCTCAGCCAGAAATGGTTCTCCAGTTCACGGCTACAGACGATTTGGGTATTCTACCTGACAGCTGGAAAAAGGCGTGAATATGAGTTGACAAGCTTATTTACTGAGTATTGACCACTGAACTATAACTGATGTACGTAGCAAGAATTTAACTCTGCTAGTGCTAATTTTCCTGAGTTGTGGCATAAGGTTACTTTCCAAGCCAATTCAGAACACTTCTGTGATAAAACAGTGTAAAAGATGGGTATTGAAATGTATTAAAAATTGCATGCAGGTAAAATGAACATGAGCAAGTGTTCAGAATGTGAACTTTTATGCAACTTCAATAGAATGATGAGTAAAATAATTGAGTAAAACTTATTTTGTTTTTTTTTTCAATTTGAGCTAATCAACTCATTAGCAGAAAATGCTACAAAGATGCAAGTTCTAACTTCATTTAGTCACTTTTTTGTAAGATTTACTCAAATGTTTGAGAAAAATATTTCATTGTTGAATCTCTTGTAAAATGCAGTTAATTTTCTATCCTCATTATTCCAATTTTTCTCTTCATACTCATTCAAGTAAGGAAGCTGATCTTATAAATGCTGTCTTGGCACATTTAATTGCAGGTAAATTGGTGAAGTGTTATTATTAAATAATTCAGTTTTGGGATTTATTTTTACTATTGGATCCTTCTCACAGAAATGTATTGCATGTGATGTGGTAGCTAATATTTACTTTAGGTTGGTGGTAGGGTGTTCTATTCATTGTACAGCATTCATGCTATTATCATTGGACAGCATTTTTGTAAATCTATGGACACTTGTTTTAAAAGGTTTCAAAGCATAGTAAAAAGTGTATTGAAAGATATTCAAAGCTTTTACATACAAATAGATAGTAATGACACAAAGCCTATAGTTATTAGGATTTTATTTTCATAATCTCTTCCCATCAGGATTTGACATTCTTTCATGTCAAATTATAAAAACACATCTAGCTTAAAACCTGACTTAACCTAATGTAACTGGAAGGAAACAGAAGACACATTTTGCAGGATGAACTTATTATTACTTAATTTCCATTTCAATCAACTTTTGAAAATAAGTTGTTGCAACTCAAAAAAAATATTAATCAATGGAGCTAAAATGAATGTTATTTAATGAATAGAACGTCCTGTGTAAGATACTGACTTGAAGTAAAGGTATGTTTACTGGCTGCAGTGAAGCAAATATTAACCAAAGGGAATATTAACAGCAATTTCTTACATCATGAATATCATTCGGGAAGAATTTTGGTTTACATTAGTTTCCATTAAAAGTGCAAGTATGAGTGCAACATGTCCAATCCCACCAAATGCAATGATAATAAGGCTGGCATTATCTGATAGCTTCTAACTGATAAGGCTCTTTCATGATTTGTATATGAAGATTGTAGTGTGCTGTAGTAATGTTGTTCTTGCTGAAGGGAGACCATGATATCTTATTACAACTTAGTTTAAAATCTAAAATGCTTATATCATAAATGTGAATGCAACTTTAAAATATCAAAAACTAAATTTTTCAACTTTGCTAATATTTATCAGTTCAAAAATAAAAATGCTTAAGTCTTTTTTAGTTTTAAAATTGGTCTTGTATTAAATTGGGTATGGGATACTTTATAGATATCACTATTAGTATTGTCACTTTCTCAGGAATGGTTAATGTCACTGATTCCACTTTAGAATGAGCACAGCACAAAAATGACAAAATGTACAAACATATATTTGTGCTAGATATTGATATAATTTGCAATGATATGAACAAAACATGGTAGATGATTTAGATTTATGTCTCCCAAGCAAGGAAAGAAAAAACATTTGCATAAGGATTCCAAAGTATGTCTGTTAACCCATTGTAAAAATAGATAGAGATTTAAATTATATTTACTTTTACTATAGATAAGAGTGTAGATTGCAGAAAAATTTGAATGCATGTTCTGTGCAGATTGAATGCTATTCTGAAATCAGCTTCAGTCTGTTTATGCTGTCCCTAATAAAAGTTTCTATCTTGTAAGCTTCTATGATCTGACGAAAGGTTGGATGTCATAGAGGGTTTCAGAGTCAGGAGCTATAGTGTCTTAGTCTTTAAGTCCTAGGGTTGAAATTTTTCTGACTCCTAGGATTCCAAATTATCCAACTCCTTGAATGCCAAAACATCTCACTCATACTCTACTAGTTATCTGAAAATATCTATACATTCTTTTTTATCATTATTCTGTAGCCCACAATGTAGACCTACACATTCCTTCAGCTGAACCATCAATATTTCTGAAGAAAAGTTGTTAATATGTAGGATAGGACTATACATTGGAAATCTAATTTCAAGGATAAAGAGAAGTACCAACATGACCCCAAACATTACAATCACCAACACATACATTTGGGTCTTAAGAAATCTATCTTCAGTGTCTAAATAAAAAGGTTTTGAATAAAGTTCTGCTAAAAACAAAAATAAACTTACAGGATGTCCTCATTATGCTATAATTATTCATCCTTTTGTATGTGATTATTGAGATGTCTGTAGGAGGTACCTTTTGATATGCTGAATTATGCTTCATTGCTCATTATTTGTTGAGACATTCTTTTTATCTTCAAAGAAATTTGTTGTGAGTGAGCTTTGAAAACATTGTCATCTGAGACCCAATGTGCAAAATTATATAAAATATCATTAATTTTTAACCACTTTCAAGTGCATTTAATGATATCCTATTTGTTGGTGTATGAGATACAGTTGCTGACAGGCTTCTTGACTTGACTCATTCTACTTAATGGCTTCAAGATGAGACAACAAAGTTTTTTCTCAGAAAAATCTTTGTATAATAGTGGATATGATCTTTTGGAATGTAATTCTATTCAATAGTACTTTGTAAAGAATGTATTTGATGTTTCAAGTATGACAAGTACTTGTACAGCAGAGTTGGTTTACTCATATCTGCATGGTTAGGGATAAATGAATAATTTTGCATTTAATGTAAGTACAGTTAAAGCTCTCATCTATGGATACTGCATATGTCAAATATTATATGTAATGAACAAAATGTGTTAATCTGAATATTTATTGTATTAGCAAGAAAGTCTAGTACAAAATTACACATCAATCAAATGAAAAATATTCACATGAACTGATAATATTGCCCTTCAATTATTTCATTAATGAGAGGTTGCCCTGTACACTTCTGGAAGCAGTGAAGTCATTCTTCAACATTATGTAGTGTGTACTCATTGTTATCTATTTTATGTCCTGTTTGTTTCAGGTTGCATGGGCTAGAAAAAATGGCTGATATCTTTGATCTTATGACGGACATCACTGCAGGCATAAAGAAAGTCTGTGGTGCAGATTGTTTTGATATTATTGACCAGGAGAGGCTTTACCTTCGAGTGGAATCCATGTTAAAAAAAGATGGCCTTCGAGAGGACCAAATAATTGAAATTCTCACCTCAGAGCTTATAATGTTTGTGGGCTCACAGAAAAGTGAATCAATAAATTCCTCACAAGTTGATGAGGCTGATATTTTGAAAGCAATTAATTTTTCTACTGAAAGTCAACCCCACCATGGTATACAGGATGATTCTTTCCAACATGAAAAAAGTTCTGAACCAGAAAACTTGCACAACTTGAGAGGTCAGAATGGTGTGGCTGACGTTGCACAATGCACCTCGTTAGAGCAAATGCAAAGGAGTGGTGCCATTCCCAAGCAATTCCCCAAAAGTAATGCTGCATTGGCTGATGAAAGTTCATCTCTCCAATCTAAAATGAAGACTGTGACAACTGTAAACATGGCTTCTTCAACTGTGCTTCACCAAGGTAGTGGAAATAAAGATATGAATGGAATGAATTCTCCACCAGTGGTTGAAATGGATACTTCTGAAAATATGCTGGATCTTGAAGTTGGTCTTACAGCTTCTGATGAAAAACGTATCAGTGAACTTCTTTCTCCTGCATCTGATAGACTATATCCACCTACAACTTTTGTTGATGATTCCCATACATCTGTTTCTACATCTAGCTCATCTTTGTCAAAGTTAGATGAGCCTCATATCTCTGGGATACAGCAAGTCACTAGTGCTTGTGAAAGAGCTTCCAGTGTTTTTTCTGCTTATTCTCCTTCCTCAGACAGTGATGAGATGATGTCAGGTTCAAATGACATCAGAAATGTCTCATTTGGGAATAGTGCAAAGATAGATGTGGATTCAGGTCTTGGCACTGCCAGCAACTCTGAGGAAGCAATTAATGATGATGCTGAAAATTCTTTGTTCTGCGACTCACAGCGTGTCAGTGAACTACCTAGTGATGCTTGTCCTTTGAAGGTCATTGCTGAGACTCTTGAAAGTGACCACTCTGGAAATGAAATTGGTGCGGTTCGGCAAGTAAAAGACTCGGAGCAAAGTAGATCGCTTTTCAATAACAAGGAACCTTCCAATCATGCAAGCAACTTCAGTGATGAAGATGATACCAACAAAGATGTTGATGAAATATCATTAACAAGTACTGCTGAAATGGATGCTGTTGAAAACTTGCAAAGTGAATTAAATGGCAATTATGATTTTCATGCAGTTCTGCCCAATGAGGATGAACTAACTCCAAATGGAGCTTTGTGTGAAAGTCTGCCAGTCTCTAATGTATCAGAAGCTTGCGCTATGGAAACATTACATGGGAATTTGAATAACACAGCAGATGAGGAATTTCATTCATTAGAATCTGATATTCAAGGCAGTGCTGGGGGTGTCAGTGGAGGCAGCTTTGTTCTCAGTAATAGAGCTCCATGTGCCCCTGAAACAGCCACTTTGCACAGTGAAAGAACTGCAGCTGGGATTAAAGAAGCAATGGATGTCAGTAACCCTGAGATCTTGAATGTCACTATGCCATCTCCAATGCAAGACGAGCGTGGTGCCTCTGGGGGCTTCCCACAAAATTTTAGCAACAATGCTATTGCTTTAAATCCTGCCTCAATAAATGCCAGTAAGCAAGAACAGTGGAGAGTTGCAACAGCAAGTTGCTCAAGTCAAACCCCCAGCAGTGTGATGAGTCTAGACAAGGATCAGTGGCTGGCAGCCCATTGCGCGATTCTCTTTGATCTCTTTGAACACGCAGAGACAGGGTACTTGACAGATAAGTGAGTAATTTTTATGAATATGTTTTTTTTTCAGGTCCAGGGTGGAATTTGACTCCTTTAAAGATGGTTATTGTGTAAAAATTTTTGATTATATGTATAGTATCATTATGTTATTGTACGTTAGGTTTATCTATACCTACATATATCCTAGAGCTACCAAATTTTTACTTCTATCTAAGCTTAAAGAATTTCATGCTTGAGATTACAGAATTGTTGATGCTGAATTCATAAATTTGACATTTTGTTTTGTTCGAGTGGCACTTATTGCAGCTCTTACAATTTCCTTTGCACCCTTAACAATTTTCCTGGAATATACTTATCTAGCTGGACATGAAACTGACACTCCTGTGCACATTTAGAGATTCTTAATTAAAAAAGGAATTGGAATCCATAGATAATTCTAAAAGTTAGCATTTTATTTATTTATTTATTTTTCAGATGTCAAGAGGTCATTGGGAATGAAAACAGATTTAATGCTTTGATCGAGGAGCTCTTAACAGATGACAATGTGCCCCTCAATGAAGAAGCATCAAGAAAAATGTCATCATCCCGAGGAATTCCCACTCAGTTGGCACAGCAAACTTCCCCTTCTGCTTCTTCTACTTCTCATGTTTCTTCTTCTGTCACTCCTACTTCTGATCATGCCTTATCATCATCTTGCTTGGTAAACTCTGTCAATTCTCAGCATTATCAGATGGAAGCTCAAAAACATCACAGTTTGACTGCAACTGGGCCAAGCCATTCAACTAACAGAAGTGATGTTTTCGCATTAGAAGAGCACATGGCTGTACTACCAAGCATGAGTGATGCAGAGGAGTTGGACGCTCTCATTGCTCATCAATTGGACTTTGAGGAAACTCCTGCTGACACCGACCAGGATGTTCTCATTGCCCATCAGATGGAACTGGAGGAGATTGATGCTGCTGTAAGTATACTAGTGCGACCCAAAGCTTTAGGAGTGATCAGATTCTCACAAAATATGACATGTTAAAAGCCATGTGTATCAAAAACCCATGAGAATATCGTTTAATCAATTTTGTTAGTAATTGTGGTACTTTGAATTCATTAGTTTTAGGTTTATTTGTGTCATTCAACTATGTGTATCACAGGACTTGTAACCCACTGGACATGTACTTCAGGTCATGTGAGCTATGTCCAACTCACTTTGTAAATGCACATTATATTGTGCAATTTCATTGACATATCTATGAAAGTGAATTAAATGATGATTTCACTACACATTGTGGTGCTGTGTAAGTACTAATATGTTGAACACAAATTAGACATTTAGCCTCATTCCCTTGTCCAACATTTTCTAAAGCTCAAGTTACAGCATCTACAACAGCTAGCTAGTTGGTTAAAATGTTATGTAGCAGCCATTTTGTCTGAAGTGCTACAAAGCTGTAGGACATTGCTAATGAACCAAAAAACTTTGGATATCAGTTCTAGATTATATAGTAGATCACTTGATAAATTAATGAAATGGCTACTATAGTCAACAAAAACTTTACAATTGTGAGAACAAAATGCTTAATTAAGTTGTTCATTTGCAAAAGATATTTTTTCCTTGATTAAATGTAGTCCAGATGGAATGAATGATTTGAGTTTGAACATACTCTTTATGCTAATTGGAGCCTTAACTTGTTTGGCATCGCTAAAGTCATATATTATTGGCTGCATGCATTACTCAATTGCACATTTTAACCAATGCTTACACATTAAATAATTAAAAAATGACAGGAATAAAAACAAATGAGATGAAGAGCTATAAAAAGTCAGGAAAGATTTGTTCTTTTTGTCTGATTTGGTTTGTTGATCAGTTCAGTTGCACGTGAACAATCCTGAGTCACAACTAATACCCTTCCCTGACTGTGAGCAGGATGTAAGGGATTTCTTGGGCCAATACCAATTCCATTGGCTTGACCAGTCCCATGGCTTGACCAGTCCTATTGGCTTGNGGCTTGACCATTCCTATTGGGTTGACCAGTCTTATTGGCTTGATGAGTCCCATTGACTGGACCAGTGCCATAAAAAGTGCTTGTACTGTAGTCCCATCTCTAATTTTTTCATTCAGTTTCTTAGTGCATACTAGTTAGAACTGTTTGTTGTGTGGTAATGTTACTAATGTATAAAAAATGTCTTGAGCTGTAACATTACCAGCCGCACCACCTATGACAAATTGACTTCAGTCATCAGGAAATGCGCGTCTGTGCTGCTTGCACGGCTAAAGCTAACCAAAACACTGAAGAAACAGTGCCATGTAATGGTCATATTTCCGGACAAATTTCCTAGCTCTAAGTGTTCAAGATGTCAGATTTGCTCACATTGATCTTTAGCATATGTCTTTCATGTGTGATCAAAATGAAAGCAACAGTGATGAAAACAGTTTCCCTGCTGCCAGCCATGAATGTTTACAGGACCTCGTGTTCAAGGAGCTGCTCCACATTGTCGGATCTGGCCATAAAGTGTGTCTTTGAGCTGTGCTATTCAGAAATGCTGAGTTGGGACAAAAGTGAATTATACTTTCTCCTTATCCGAGTAATATAAAGAACCTTCATTAATTCAAACTTGTTTTTCCTTTGGGTTTTCAATGCCTTACAACTACTGGCATGGTGAAGGATGTGTGGTTTAAGCTTCCTTTTCCAAGGGAAGTACTCCCTGGTTGCATGAAAAACCTTGCCTGAGCCGGGATTCGAACCCTGAACGTCCTGGCTGCGGGGCCATCACTCTAATCAGTATGCCATGGAGCCCACCAAAGTCAATAAAAGTCAATCCTGATGATAGAATATGCTCTTGATATGAGTATGTATTATAAACGTCAAACTCAATAATAAAATGCAATTATACATGCGGAAATATATAAGCCAAACTTGAACTGAAATATAATACCAATTTGAGTAACATGAGTCATACATGGAAATGAAATGGAATATAATGCAAGTATGAGTAATATGGGACTCAAATATGAAAATAGTTGAAATAAAATATGAGTGTAAGTTATCCAACAGTTACACAACGCATGTAAGTCGATTAAAACACAATGCCAGTTAGGCTAGCAATTGGAGCATACATAGCAGCTGTGTATGCATTTGTTGCAAGGCACAGCGGGTGGCCGAGCTGGTGCCCAACACACTGGAGTGCTGCTGCTGCATCACGGACAAGCCCCTCATCGAGATGCTGCCCTGTGGCGAGGAGGTCGTAGCCCCCCACTTCACTTGCAACGAGTGCCTCAGAAGGTGAGCTCTCTCCAGGATGGCTCTCCTCTTCCTCTTGTGCAGAATTCAATGCGCGCTTCTGCATCAATTCATCAAGTGCACATGTGTATTTGGAGTACATCTAGTTCATGGGTGTACTTCTAATGCAACAAATCCACATGTGCACTTAAAATACATCAGGTCCGCATGCGTATTTATGATAAAATGTGTCAAGTCCACCTTGTTAAAAATAGACTACAAAGTTGTGTGATGCATTTTATTTCCTAGTCAAATTCTAGTAGCCATCTAGGCAAGCACGTGGAGATTGTCATGTGTCATGTATGGTTGTGTTGCAGGCACAGGGAGATTGTCATGTGTCATGTAAGGTTGTGTTGCAGGCACGGGGAGATTGTCATGTCATGTATGGTTGTGTTGCAGGCACGGGGAGATTGTCATGTCATGTAAGGTTGTGTTGCAGGCACAGAGATTGTCATGTGTCATGTAAGGTTGTGTTGCAGGCACGGGGAGATTGTCATGAGCAGTTGTGTTGCAGGTACGTGGAGATTGTCATGTGCAGTTGTGTTGCAGGCACGGGGAGATTGTCATGAACAGTTGTGTTGCAGGTACGTGGAGAGTTTCATTGGAGAAAACAAACTCGAGTTCCCGTGCCTGGAGGGCTCGTGTACCTCCCATTTCCCCGACTACGCCGTCAAGAATGTCCTGGGAGACGCCATGTTCAGGAAGCTGCTCGAGCGGAGGCAGGCGGAGGAGGTGCAGGCAGCAGCGCTGGAGAATTTGGAGAGCTGCCCCTTCTGCAACTACGCTGCCATCATTGACGAGAAGGTCACTGTTCGCTCCACCAACAATCTGGTGTTCCGCTGCGACAATGAAGCCTGCGGTAAACGCTCCTGCAGGTTTGTTTTGCGCGCTAGATGGTGTGAGGTGAACTTGTGGTGCTTGATCGATATGATGTAGTTGTTTTCTCAAGTATTCATTTTAGTGTTTATTCAAAGTTTTCTGTCACATTGCGCGAATAGATCTCGTAACGAGAAACCTTATAATGAAAGTTATTTGGAAGGCTATGAGAAACTTCTTTCTACACAAGTTTAATAACTCTGACTGTAGATGAAACAAAAGCCCTCAGCAATGGTGAAAATTTGCTTTCAATTCATTTAAACTAAACTACTCCAGCTATTTCTTAGCATTTGGAAAAGTATTTTATGCCTTGAAAACCGGAAAGACTTCTAACACCTTCGTTGACTCCTAAATGTAATTCAATAAGCTATTAAGGATATTGCATTTTCTTCATTTTATGGTTTTGCTCCTAAAGAAAACAAGGGTTAAAACAATTGAGGAACTCACTCATGTACCTGGCTTGATGGTTCTGAGGTCTAATATGGGATAGGGTATATTTCTTTCAGATATTGAATGTTAGAAGCAAAAATGACAATTATTCTCTGTGACCCTAGCCAATTTACACCTATCTCATGTGATTTAGTCGAAACGGTTGTCAAAGGTGAAGATAAAGTTTATAGATTCCTTGTTTCTCTAAATAAGAAACATGTGATCAGCCAGGAGTTGTGCATGGCGCTTGCAGCTGCTGGCTCTAGACTCGGTAGTGTACATGTATCGCCCTGAGTGCACAAACCTGATGTATGCCTCACCTACCACCCGACCCAAGAACAATCGAAACTTGTAATTATGAACTTTCAAAGTGCCTAGTATAACTTTTGAAACCCTTAACTGTAAATGAATGAAGTAAACAAGATTTTTTCCGTTTGCAAAAGAAATTCAAGAAATGCGCAGTGATAGTTACATGATGACCAGCTTCAACATTACTGCGTTATTCACGAATGTTCTTATCAAGGAGACAACCAACACCACACTGAATAAAATATTTGTTCCACGGGTTCAGTAGAACAGAATTTGCTTGCCTTCTGGAACTACGTACCAAAGATGGTGCGTTTTTATTCAACGGAAAATTGTAGAAACAAATCGGTGGAGCTTCTATGGGTAGTTGCTCGTCCCTAATTTTAGCGGACATATTTTATCATTTCACGAAAAGTTATGACGAGGGGATTGCGGTATGTCGCCTGTACTATTGAGGCGCTGTGTCAATGATTAACTCTTGCTCTTTCGTGCTAGGTCAGACATAGAGAAATTCTTGAATTATTCCAATTGAAACCATCGATCTGTTTCACTCAGGAATTAGAAACTGAACATTTTACCTTTCCTGGACATGCCGTTAAAGAACAAGATCGGTTTTTCATCTGACATTCACCGTTTGCCTGCAGTTACAAAGTTGGAAATGAAATTTAATAGTGAAACGGTTTTAGAGTACCAAATTAGCGTAATATCTGTAACTAGATGTTTAATTGATAGAGGGCTTTTATACTGCGTTCCAACTGGATTACTTACTTCCGAACTGGATTTCCTACGAGAATATTTCAATATTTACAGATTTCCATTGCATATACTTGTACGGCATCTGCGCACACGCCTTGCTCAGCATAGACGGATCTCCTATCGCACTGGAAAGCCTCTAGCTTCACCACCACCTATTAGTAATATTAAAGAAAAGAAAAATCGTTCATTCCAAAATCAGTCACATACAGAGCATGGTACAATCGGGTTTTCAAACACTAAAACTACAGCTTTAAAATTAAGTGTGGAAGTCGAATTGAAACTTCTAATTGTGATTCTTATTTCGGAGATGAGCATCAAAATTTAGAATGAACCAAAATCATGGCGTAATTTTTAGGCATATCTCTCAAAATACAAAACCTATACTTTACAAATTCTCATTATAACTTTAATTTTCTGATACACAAGTTCGTTGAACTTATTAAGAATTGTGCAAAGTGAGACATTTATAATTTAAATTATAGTTGTAGTACGGTTTGTGCCATCTAGTTCTTGCGAAACTCATATTAACGGTGTGATGTGTGAGTTCACAGTTGAACTGCGTAAACTCATGCTGTAAGACAGAAAAACAGAATCATTTGTTCCGAAAATATGTGATGCACGTGATACAAGGTATGGTGAATCCATTGGAAATAATTAAAGTAGAATTCAGTGGCAGAAGAAATAATGCAAATGATATTAACTCTCTAAACTATGATTTCTAATTTGGTAACTGATCTCCTTTACCCACTGTGATGTGATGAAAAATCTGAAAAACTTAAATCATAAATACAAATTTTTGCGGTATGACACAAATTTGTTGAAAACTTCATTATACATGAAAAATTGAAAGTCGCATTGAAAGATAAACCATAAGAATAAGAACATACTGCTAGACATGTTACTTGATACATAGAATAAAATATCGATGATTTAGAGTAAACAGAGCTATGTTGCGTGAAATAACAATAGTTGCCTGTAGTGTGTTATTGCGATTTGGACATCATCCGCATATATCGAGATTCTTGTTTTACGGTGGCATTGATGAAAAGTCATTTATATAAATAGAAAACGGAAGAGGGCCGAGGATTGATCCTTGAGGTACCCCAAAGTCATTGCTGACAAAGGGTGATGTTAAGTTTTCTAGGGAAAGAGCATGGGATCTGTTTGACAAATAGCTCGCAAACCATAGAGTGTCTACTTCTAGTTTCGAGATCTTCTGCGAACGCTTTTTGTGTTCAACGCTGTCAAATGCCTTCGAGAGGTCAAGGAGCA
>VOMN01023864.1:0-14601 GCA_014899125.1 Orchestia grillus | reverse complement strand
CAACTCTCCCTCATTTCCCCATTGAGTCCGCTCTCTGTCTTTATCCCCTCAGACACTCGCTCTGAGTCCTTAGATATTTCAAGTCACCCAGGTATTCAGTCGACTCGGAGATAAAGAGAAGCCTGAGGGTTGAACACGCCATAGTTAGAGACCATAATCGCTACAAACGCTCCTTCAGTGACAAAAATCACTTTTTATGAAGAAAATTCAGTCAAAAAATTAGTTTTCTCTGGAAAATTAAGTATAATCTTACAAATCATACAAGTTCATAATAAGTTTAAATTAATTTTTAGAACAAATTTTTGCTCAATTTTTGTATGCTGAAATTCTAGTATATACAAGTTGCTTGTATGCACTTTGTGTAGCACTGGGATTATTTTTATCTTGTCTGTTCTCTTTTCGTGTTGTTTCGCTATCCTATTTATTTCTTGGAATACCTCCTATCATTGATACTTGAATTACATATCTCCTTGGCTGTTTAATTTCTTAACCTCCTGATTGTTACTACTGCTGCTATATTGGAAATCATGTGCTAATTTTATATTCCTCACTAATGCTTCTTGTCTAGTCTAGATGACTTTCAAGTTTTTTGTCCATTTCGTGCAATAATATACAAGTGTTGGTGAATGACATACATCTGTATGTGCAGAGGAAGCAGAAAGAGCTAGCAATGGCAGAGCAGCTGCAGTGGGAAGAGAACACCCCATCTCCAGAATGGATCATCCCCATGAATGAGTGAGCCTGCCTCTACCTGCTGTTGTCTCGGTAGCTTCAAATTTATTTCGTTGCTCTAAAAGCAAGACGGTTTGTGAATACATGTTATTTTGATAATCAGCTTCAACTTGTTTAAGTCAGTTTTTTTTCATCATACTGGGGATACTGAAGATGTAAGAGTTATCCCTGCTTTAGTTTTTGAAGTACTGTTGATCAGAGTGTTTCTGATGGTGTTCTATAGAATCCCCAAAATAATTTAAATACTCAGACCATATCCTCTCACATGATTGAAAATTCACAGTTTTAAAGAGGAAAGAAAAAAAGTTGAAGCCTTAACATTTAAACAGTTTTTGGCCCCTCATTCAGACAGCAGCAAAAAACAAGCTTGCTAGTGATGACACTTGTGTGAGTTTCCGTCATGGACCCTCACAAGAACTGATGGTTTACTTCCACAACGTCGTTGTTGGTTGTTCCACCCCCACTCTTCGCCCAGGTGGATCTATGGCCTTACAAGGGCACTCAGCAAAGATGGTTTTACCCATGGTTTTAACTGCGTCAAACACAGTAATTCACTACCATTCTCCACTCACTTCTACCTCTTGCACTCAGACTCGCCTCCACAAACTAATTCATACCTCTGGATACATCTTTTATTCTGAGTAACTAACCTAGTCGAGGCTTACTCCTCGTCATTCTCTTTACCTTCTGATGCTCATCTGTTCTCACCAACCACTGCAATATTGTTTGATCAACTTTACGTTTTAGCTCTCCAGCAATGCCTGTACTTTTGCGTACCTCTTCATTCCTCGATTTTTTCCATTTGTCCATCACAAGCATGCATCTCAAGTATCTGAACTGTAAGACAGGAGAGGTGAACTAAAATTATATTTAAACAAACTCAACTACCTTTTTCCTCTGTATTGTGCTCTAATGCTCTTATGAAAACTGCTCACAGCTTCCAGCTACACCCCAGTGCCTGTGTATTATCTTGATTCCTCCTGTAATGCACCTCTATGCGTACAGGGTTCTTCCTTTCCATTTGTTCCTCCTCATATTTGGCTCATTCTTTGCTGTGGCAGATATTTTACACTCTTTGACAATTGATCTACCCATTCTACACCACCGAAAATGCACTACCATTCAGTTATACAAACTTATCCCAGTTAAACCCTGTATTTTAATCTTACATGAGAATTGTGGTTTAGTATTATTTTTAAAAACTCCACAAATTTGTGAATACCATCTCAAGTTCACAAGGGATTGTGAACTGTTGCACATTGTGCCCATTTTTGGTCTAGTCTGACTCAGAATTTTTCAGTTAGTTTTTCAACTGTGCAGCAGGGAAAATTAGTATATTTTTGTACTAAATTTAAGCGTTGTATTATTTAAATAGAGAAGAGGGATTTTGAGACTGGTTTTTGTGCCAAAGATTTCTTATACACTCTTATCGTGTGTGTACCACAAGCTTTTAATGAGCAGGAATTAAAGTACAAGTCTGTAAAGGAAAAAATTAATTTACAGTTGGAAAAATAAAATCTTTGTACCAATTCGTTGTAGACGCTCAATATGTATGGTACAATCAATCGTTTTATTAACGTGTGTTGTGCAGTGCGACTCGTGTGAGCAAGGAACGTCTAGGCAGCCGAGACCTATCGGGCATGGCCAGCGTGCGGCTATTGGTGCACCGCCTACAGGAGGCCGATGCTGGCAACTACACTTGCGAGGTGCCCCAGCTGCAGCGCAGAGCTGTTGTCCAGCTGCACGTGCTGCACAGTTAGTAAATGTGTTTCTGCGCTCTTGTGTTCTTACACTCTTACCTTCTTATGTTCAGAACCCTGAGGCTTGGTTGTTCCCTAGAAAAAGGAAGATCAGAAAACCGTCATACCTAAGAAGGTCGCACATCAGTGTTGGTGGGGGACATGATGCCTTATCTAATTTCAAGTTTTCTAAGGTTGTTTAGTTTTCCTTTTTTGTTTGTGACTGATATTCTTGCACAGAAAATGATGATTCTGTTGGGTACAGTCAATGATTTTTTATGCAAGTGCAGAGACAGTGTGCATTTCTGTCCGAGCACTATATTTTTCAGTTTTATGATATACCACGTGTGGGACATAGATCTTTATTTAATAATTGTTGCTAATTCTTACCCCTCTATGTTAAGCAACATGTAAAGCCGTTCCTTAATATTTTAAAAATCAGTTATTGATCTTAATTCATAATGTTACATTCATTTGTGTACAAAAACAGACACAAGGCCTCTACTCTACATTGCATGGACATCACTTTACAAAAATTTCCTCCTCAGCAAGGCCTAAACGTCGCATTAATGAGCAGTGACTGTGCAGGGGACGTAGTGCAGCGGTGCGGCGTGTCCTCGTTCCAGTGCAGCACTGGGGAGTGCATCTTGCTGCGCTTCGTGTGTGACGCCAAGCCTGACTGCCCGCACGCCACTGACGAGCTCTCCGAGCACTGTGGTGAGAATGTCGCGTCCCTTTCCCATGGCTTTTCTTTTCTTCCTCGTGTTTATCATGAAACATTATATTTGTTTGTTTCCACTACTAGTCTATCTCTTGTATATTAAGGCAAATTACATTACTTTCTTCGAACTACTAGTTTATTGCTTATTTTCTTTCTCTTGTTTATCAGGAAAAATTACATTAGTTTGTTCGCACTACTCGTCTATCGCTTCTTCCCTTCCTTGTGTGTGATAGGAACATTTCATTAACCGTTGTCGCTCTACTCCATCTCCCATGACTCTTTTTTTCGTCCTGTTTTCTTTCAGCAAAAATTATATCAGTTTTTTTGTACTACCGATTCCTTATTTTAGCTCTTATTCCCTTTTTCTTGGCTATCAGAGAAATTACACTAGCTTTGTTTCCAGTATTCGTTTACCTTTTATTTTAGCTATTGTTTTCTTTCTCTTATCTATAGGTAAGGAAAAATCTATCTGCTTTGCTCCCACTACTGATCAGTGCGTGCAGCATTATTGTCATGATTTTGCCTACCTTGGGTACAAATTTATTGAAGTCAATGTTCTGATCCGTGCTATTGGAAGCTCATTTTATCAAGCAAACTTATCCTTGTAAGGCTCTTGAATGTTTAGTGTATGTAGGTTTTGGTCTGTTTCTTACGACTTTTCTTCCGCTGCACTAGCAAATTATGTTACCACTGATACTACTATGTATATACTTGTTTTTGTTTCTGTAACTCATGTGCAATGCCTAGTTTCATAGAATATGTTTTCTCTGTCCCCTTTTTTCTTGTCCTCTTAGAGAAAACCAGACATACGCTCTGTACAAACTTGGTATCGTCCAGTTTTTATATTTGTCTTCAGCTTCTCTGTGTTGGATAAATTTTGGCTACTCCTGTACAGCTGCTGCCGTATTTTATATAGAAAGAAAAAATTCATATCAGTGTTAAATTTGTAAGAAGAAATACTCGTTTTGTCTAAAAGCAAATTTTATATTTATATACATAACTACCAACTTTACAATACTGTGGCATCCACCTTTGCATGAGTTTCTCAGTGTCCTGCATTTGAGTAAAGAAAACTTTTACGGATTTTTAGGAATGATCATTTTAACGATTCCAGGTTTTGGGGACGTGTGCCGCAACAAGCTGCTCTGCGATGACGGTCGGTGCATGGACCCGTCTCGGTGCTGCAGAGGACCTGTCACGCCCCAGTCCACTCCCCTCAACTGCTCTGTGAACCCTTCCATCCACTGCTGCAGGCAGCTCATACATCCTGGTCAGATGGCTCTAAAGTTCAAGATTTTCTCAAGTCTCAACAGTCGATGAATTTCAAAATCTTCTTTCAAAAGGATGCTACTAGTTTTATGTAATGAGCTAAATACAGCATTGTTGCCAAAATAAGTTGGTCAGTAGAGGGTTAATAAGGATTTTGTTAAATGAAAATAGGTTATTTCTTTGAGTCCTGGGTATAGTTATGCATAGTTTTCCGAATTTGCTCATGATTTATTAGGTTTAATGTACCAACTGAAAAACTAAGCTGAGACCGAGGTTTCCCTGTAGGACTGAAGCGTTGAAGAAAAAATTTTTTGGCTTTTGAGAGATTGTTTCATATTGCCCAATGAGTTGAGCTAGCACAAAGATACTCATGCTTTAAAAAATGTGAGCTTAGTCTTGTCCGTTTGATCAATTCTCGTCAGTTTATTTTGGGTACATGGGGTGGGGGATCCGCACGGTGTGTATTGGACGAGTGTGTAGTCTAGAACGGTCGTTCTTAGTTTCGTTTCGTTTTAATATGAAGAGTGGCTTTGCTCTTAGGCCAGGTTTTCCACATGGAAAAGTAAGTAAGGTTCCTCTATGGAGATGGAGTAGCAAAGAGTGATTCAGAATGTAGGCTTGAGCACTCGAGAGAAAATGAGAAGCAGAATGGGAGTGTGTTGAAGTTGGCTACTACAGCTGCTGCCCGTACTGTGCAGCCGCCCTGGACCAGGACTTGTTCTACCTCTCCACGAGGCCACGACCCCACGTCAGGCCTGGCTTCTTCTCCCAGCCGTCCCCTCTCCTCATTGGTGAGCTAGTGTCTCCTGTTCAGTCGCGCTCTAACTGTTTCCTATGCGAATTTGAGGGTAATTCAATTTGGCCTTCTTGGTAGAATCGTTGGCGAACTAGAGATTCTATTTTTGAAACCTTGAATCCATTTCAGGAAGTAGACACGGAATTGAAAACACTAATCTGTTTATACAACAAGAACTGTTTCTGAAATTGTGCTTTTAGGTTTTGCCGAGCTAATTGGCAAATTTGGTCAGTATTTTATCCGTGCATCATAAAAAGTGTCGAAATTATTGAAGTTCGGTTCAACTAACTAAACTCGAATTGAGCTTTAAATGGAGCAGCTTTCAACTTCTTTTGTCTTAACTACTCATTAGCTTTGTCTACTTTGTCTACTCATTATTTGCTTTGTCTACTCATTATTTTGTCAAAATGTACGGCATAACCGTCTGGTAGTGCAACGCCAGCAGAAAATTACCGTTATTTGAAGTAGACTTTTTGAGTCACACCAATGTCTTCTCTTGTAAAAACTTTCCACGTAAAGTGCTTATCATCCTGGCTAAATTGGCTACTGAAATAAATACTTTAAATTATTGGACGTCATTGCCTTGTAATTTAAGTTTGTGCTCGGTCACTCATTCACCTGCTGTGGCTGAATGCCTGTAACTGAATGTTTAGAGCAAAATCGATTACATAACGTTCACTCGGGGTTTCATTCTGGAGCTCACCGCCCACAATTTTGAAGACCTTTTGCGCTCGTGAGTTTTCTACCGCACAATCCGCACGAACAAAGATGGTACGAGTCACCGGACGGGAACAGATGTACGGAATACTGCACACACACAAAGGTACTGGGCATTTGACGAGAACTGAGGTACTGGATACTACACATGGATAACGTAGTGAATGCTACTCGCACACAGAATTACCAGATACCTCTCACAATAAGAGGCCCTGGATACTATGCAAGAACAGATATACCAAATACCACTCATGAACAGGCCTCCAGTACATGTCCAATACCAAGAGCATCATTCTAATTATAATTGCGCTAGCTGTGCTTGCAGAGCACATGCAACAGGTCAGAAACTGGTGTTGTGCAGGGACTCTGGTGGCGCTGGCTAACATTGGCACGGTGTGTCTGGTGTTGACGCTGCGCAGGCGCTTCTGGCCCCCAGCCAGCCCTGCATTGACCCTGTCCCCTCTCACCTGGTGGCGACACACTTCGAGGTGAATCGTGAAACTCCCCCATCCTCTTCCTCTCACTTATATCCACAATTGATTCACTCATCTTCTATGACTGTAAACGTGCACTACTGCTCTCACTTTACTTGGAATAATACCAGCATGTCCTAATTAAGACCTACATTCCGAGCTTTCATAAGTATTAAGCTTTGGTATTATTCTTCGCAATGACTCCACAAACAAAGTTCGTAAATTTTACTTGCAGCTCTAGCTCTCCTTTTCTTAGAATCCGGGCGTCTTCCAATTGCGAGGCAATGCTTCACTCAGTTCGTGAGAGGCACTTCGTATGAGTGGTATAGAATGCAATAGAATGTGGCAACACGAACCAGTTGATCAGACACCGATCCCAGGCGCTCAAGTAGACGTACAGTGGGAGGGGTAGACAAGTCGTAGAGCTGGTGATATGTTGCAATACGCTTGGTAAGTCTTATTTTAGGATAGGAATTTGCTTTTGTTTTCTGTTGGAGAATATTATTCACTGTAATAACACTTAACATTTACTTAAGAAACTTAGCTAAGAACGTTTTCTGCTATAATCGAGTGCATCTTGTGCTTGATTATAGCTCATCTATATAGGGATTGTTTTTTATGGGAATTTTTGAGTTTTAGGTTATTTATCCTTGGATTAGTGTAGAGGCTTTTGTCCTGTAAAGTTTTTAATGCCTTATAATTTTTGTAGGATGTTTATTTTTGTGTTTTAATCAACTCATTTTCCCTTGGATTTTATGAGAAACTGATATTCCGTAATATCTACAGAGCCCTACCATTTATAAAAATTTTAAATTTAAGTGTTTTAATTCATTCACCCTTGTATTGTATGAGAGAGACTTCTGTCGTGTAAATGTTTTGAAACTTGACCATTCTCTACATCATTCCGTGGTATTCATGCTCAGGGAGGCCCTGGGTGTGGTGGGAGGCCCGTCGTCACATGCCTGGAGCAGGTGGTCACGCGCTGGGGGCTTCCCACGTGCCTCTCGCCATCGGTGCTCCGGTCCGCACTCCGTCTCTTTCTCGGCCTTCTCCCAGGTCTAGTCTTGCAGCGCATGCTAGTTTCTAAGAAGTATTACTTGGCTGGTGTAAAAGCCTCATTTGGACTGTGCTAATTCCTTCTTAAAGTTTAAGGGAAGGCTGTTGTAAGTCTTCTGCGCGACCCTTCTACGCTCTTCTTTGTTGTGACCATGGGTAATAGTATTGAAATTTTCTCGGTGGTAATGGTATTGAAATATGCGTTGTGTTGATAGCATTGAAATTTGTGCTTTGTACATTAGGACGCTTATAGACTTCATGCCTCTCAGAATTGTCGCCATTATTTGTGCTCGTGGAAGTCCTACACTATGTTAGAAGCATGTGACTAATTTTTTGTCCAGGAAGCTTATTATTGAAATGTTCTACATAGATTAGATGTGTAGGAGGTTGTTTGAAGATTAGCTATTTATGCAACTTATTTCCTTCAAATGGAAGGTGAGGAAGCGCACAAAGTTTTTCTGTGTACCCGTGAAAATGAATCAAAAGGTCTTTCGGCATTTCAAGTATTGCGTAGTAGGACTTGCGTTCATAGATTTGGAAGCAATTCATATTTATGTAAAGTTTATTCACGCTTGGGCAGTTTAAATTAAAGTCCAGGAAAGTTTAGGCGAGTTTGAGGACCCCACAGAGACGCCCGTTTGTGCTGTGCAGGTGACGTCAGGCCTTCCAGACGACTCGACCCCCGCACCTGCGTCACACCCCGCACTTCCGTACTCCACGCCCCCGCCCTCGTATCAGGTAGAACTTTCATCAACCCATCAACGACTAAGTTATTTTAGCCCTAAGGCTTCATTCAGCTTTGTGCGAAAATTTAGCTGTGCAGTTGTATGTATACTGAATGTGCAATAAGACTTCAATTAGTTTTAGTTTTAGATGAAAAGCTAGCTGCAGCCTCATGTGTATATGAAAAAAGACTGCTTGTAGCTTTTTACGAAAAACTGTCGGCATCCTTTACGACTCATAAAAATCTTTACCACTCAGCATCAATGGGTTAACTCCCTCGCCTGGCTGTTTTTTGACAATATTTTAGGTGTATGAGTACACACTAGCAAATGGTCGATTTTTACCGGGATAGATCAAGGCCGGACGAAGGAACTTATTTCAACCTTATTAGCCTAAACAGAAAATTTAGCAAGTTCGCTCGCCCAAAGGTGAGGAATACGGATTAGGTCAAAACGAGCAAACTCACTTTTGCCGGAAAAGGAGTTAGCTTTTTAAAGTCGGTATTCGCGCAATGTTAATAATTAAAATTATTGTTTTTTAATAGACGTGTGAATGCTTTTAAATGTATCAGAATGGTGAATTTTTGGTGGTTCTTGTACGTGTTAAGGTCGGATTTGATTTACATCAATGCTTTTTTTTTTGGACACATGCCCTTCGCAAGACTTGTTGAAAACATGTGCTGCACATGCACGACCTAGGAAACGCGAAATGGTTAACACTCCAAGAATGAACATTACAGGTATTGAAAGATATGAGTCCTGAAATTGTGGCTAGTCTTGTTTGCTCATCATCTTAGCGCCCCCAGGGGAACACCGCTAGGCTACCTCAGCTTTAGATNATAATAATAATAATAATAATAATAATAATAATAATAATAATAATGCTCATCATCTTCGTTGAAAGGATTTTTTTAAAAGGTTTTCTACGGTACTTTATATCATATCTTGGTGGTCTTGTGTATGAGAGTGATGAGAAAATGTAAGTGCAAATTATTCCCTGTAACGATGTAGTGTTATTTTAACTGTGTTTTGAAAGCCTTTGAAATTATCTTCGAGTATCAAAATTGGTTCGTTGTAATTATTAGCTGTATGAAATATTTAAGTGCCATTCATTTGTTTCGTTCAACATTGAGGCCATAAACATAGTTATCAATGATAAACTAGTGTAAAACATAGATGATAAGTATGAAGGCGTCGTATTCATCTGATTCATGCATTAAATTTGAAACTATCACGCTTCTTATGTAACAATGATATAATAGCCGAAAAATTTAATCGCGCGCGCATTACAATTAGTTCACTTAGTGAACAGCATCTACCTCTGGTACAGCACAGTGCTTTTTATCAAACACCTACACTGGCCGTTTGTGTGAAGCTTGTATTACCTTGTGTACCTTGTGACCACGCCGCAGGAGGCTGTGTGTGGGCCTCCTCCACCATACTACTCGCCCAACCTGCACCGCTCGGCCCGAGATGGCGAGGAGTGTGTTCCCCTTCATGCCCCCGGACGTCGGTCAGATCCTGAGCCACGCACCGGTCACTGCCGTTGCCCTGTGCCCTCCGTGGCTCACAGCTCCAGCAGCTTCTCTGCAGCTGCCACGGACTACGTGTTCGCCATCCCCGTCTCTGTGGTCAGGTCCGGCAGCTCCCGCCCTGCTGACTTCACGACCACCTGTTCTGGTGGCCCCAGTTCTTCTGTTCTCGAGACTTTCCGAGGTGTTACTAGCGAGGACTCTGGAATAGTTGCTGACGCAACGACGTCTGGTGTGGGCGTCAAGACAAATGTGAGGAACTTGGACGCCCTTCGCAGGCTAGGAGCCCTGCCGCCGTCTGGTGCTCGAGGTGCCGTCAGGTCCGCCAGCTCTGCAACTGCAGGCAGGAGGAAAGTACCAGTTAAGAGGCGGCGAGTTGCTCGTGCTGGCTCTGATGGTGGTGCGTCCAATCCTCTTTTGAGCGAGGCTGTCGTTGTGCGTGCGAGTCAGCTGTCGAGGGAGCATGGCAAAACGACTAGTGGTCCAAGTGAAGCTCACGTGTCCTCGCTAGTCGAAAGCGCAGCATCGACGTATGGGAAAAGCCAGGCTTCTTCGAGCGCACAGTCGCAATCTCTCGTTGTCGTCTCTGACTCTAAAGCAGCAAACCCCCTGGAAAGCTCTGAATATTCTACCTCCCAAGCGTGCACCGCAAGTAATAACACCCTCAAAGCTTCCAATGGAAGTCCACCCACACAAACGGAGCCTTCTCAGCGTAGCTCACCCTGTTCCCAGGCCATCGTTAACGCTGCAGCTGAAGACGAACCCTCTGCACTACACAACAACTCGTCCTCCTCATGCCTTGCGCTGTCTACAGATTCTCAGGCGTCGTCTCTATCGTCCGCCGCCTCGTCGCTGTCCTTGTAGGTTCGGCTTGCTCTTGTTTATGTAGTTATTGTTCTGTTGAAGTATTCTATTTTAAAAGTGTTGAACAACATCGCTATTATACGTGCAATGATAAATACCTATGTATAGTGATATATTGTTGTGATAGGAGTGATAGTGTTGTATCTCATGTCTTGGATATAGCACATTTGTTGTTTAAATTTGGCGTTTAAGGTAGCTTTTGTTCATGTGTGTCCAGTGTTTTAGGTAGAGTGAATTAGAAAATGTTTTTTTTTCTTAGATTCCTTAGCTTTCTATGTTCAGCAAAACATGCGAGGTTTCAAGATTGAAATAGCAGTATTAATTAATTTTCTTTCAAACTGTTCCCATGACATAATAGCGCATTAAGTGCTCTGAATAGGTCGTTGTTTTCTATGTCCAGTGGCGTCTCCAGTTCTAGCTGAAGAAGTGTATCATATAAAGTGAACGTGTATGTGCTTACTGTTGTTCTTTTCTGCGAACACTGATTTCTGGTATGCGTGTCATTGCAGGCACTAATGTGGACTCCTCTGTCAAGCCTCGTTGCAGTGCATTTGTATTCGTTCATCTTCTGGAAGTCGTTTTTTAGTTACAATGTGTCAAAAAGTATCATTCGCCGTTGATGTTTTTTCGACGTCGTACATCTGCATCCGGCTAGATCTCAGTAGGTAATGCCGAAAATATGCACATTTATAAAAATCGAATGCTCTTTTAATTCTGTTTTTTTTTGTAGAAATACATTTCTATAACGCTGAGGGCGTAAATTCCTATTTAAATTTTTTTTTCGATGTACAATATTTTTGTGTAAGAGTAAAAATTTGCCGATAGTTCGGTCAAATGTGAGCAGGTCTGGTGGTTTTGAAGACTGACTGGCGCCCCTGTGCGGTTGTGAGGAATCCCCGCAGTACTTTTTTATCTAAACAGCAGTGCTGATTATATTAATTATATTTTTGTGGTTCTCGAGACATGGAATTTTTCACCTTAAATTTATTATATGACTCAAACTTTGCTCATGAGTTTGTAAGTTTGGTAATGGATTATAGCTCTGTAGTTATTTTGATCTACTGACTTCTGCAACTCAAGTTTTCAAACGTTCGGCTCAAGACCTCATGGCAATTGTAAAAAGTTCGTACTAGTTTTAGTTTTGAAACTTCACGATTCAAATCCATGCTGAAAATATAAGATGGTAGGATATGAAGGTTGAGATAAAAAAACACCCATTGTGCTGAGAAAAATGATTTTCTGATTCAAATTACCCGTCACCAACAACTGCACTCTCGCCGTTCAGTACACGTAGTTTCCCTTGAGAGCCGTCTGTTTTGGACCTACACACATTTAGATGGATCAGTACTTGCTTTGATACTGAGTGAGAGAAAAGAATTTAGAAGTTACAATAATAGAATCCAAAGAATAATTCCTGGTATCCTCTGGGCGCTAGCTCCGTGGAAGGCTTTTTTTTTTAGCCAGAGGGCGCTTTAAAAGCCATGTTTTGGAAACAAAATTAGTCTCGTATAAACTGTGGAAATAACTATGCGTCTTCTTCAAGGAGTTTGTGAGACGGTACTCGTGAAATGTTTAGACCAGGCGCATAAACGCGAGTCTACCCAGAATTTTTTGTTTCGTTTTGTTCGCGAAGCTCAATTCGTATTTGCAGTCGAAAAAGGTTCAGCAATGACGAGTTGTATTTTAATCATTAATCATTGACTGATGTACAAATAATTTACACCTTCAAGAACTTTTGTTTTAAACATATGTATAGAAGAAAAGAATCAACGGAAGCATATGATGACTAATTCTTTGTCTAATATTTTGTAGATCTGTTAAAGGTGATTCTCCTGAATTGCCGGCATAAACCATCAACATAATTTTCCTGTTGAACAAAGCACGGTTACCTCTACACACGCGAGCATTACTGTTCTTTGCACTATAACGGATGAAACGTGCATTTTAGATTATCTGTAATTATTTTACTAGTAAAGGATTGATAATTAGGTTTAAGCGTTTTGGAAGCGTTCATACACGAGTTTACGCTGCTGCATATCTTGAGTACTTTGTGCTGGGACTCGGGGGCTAGAGGGTGGCAGCTCCAGTGTCTGTCTTCTCGTCCCGTCTCTCTCTGTCTACGTGTTTCTTGCGGCGTCTGACCCCCTCCCGTTCGTTTTTTGCGGTGTTTGTCTCTCCTTTCTCTCTGGTTTACGAGTCAAGCAAATCCTGTTTGAGTTTACGTGTGTTCAATTGTAGCTACTTTTTGTTCTTGTCCCGCCTTCTCATTCCTTTGTAACTCCTTCACTGCCTAACTTGTGAAGCGCTTCTGTTGCGACGGCCCCTTTAAGAGGTATCCTGCATATACTGTATAACACGATGAAGTTCCTTGATACTTGTCATAAAGTTTTAGGCCTCTGTATATTATAATGATCTTGAGCTCTCTCTTTTACATTGCCAAGGAGCGCAATCGTTTTGTGGCCAATGTTCAGTGTTTTTACTATTTTTTCCGTGCCATGTTTGTACTGCTGTGCCAAAGGTATCATGTGACCAAATGTTTCTGACTTATGATTCTCAGGAGCGTGGAGTTGGAGGTTGTGTTCTCTGCCATGTTGTCGCTTCACTCTCTTCGTAGGTTTTGTGTGTGTGTGTGTTGCCGCCACTCTTTAAGTTCTAGTCACTATCATTTTTTTTACAAATGGCATTACCGGTCTTCGTTGAAAGGTTCGATAGCGCGTTGTTACTTTCTGGCAAGAACATATGGCGGGTTTTAAGAGGCGCTAGGCACTGGGCTTGTTGGTGCTGATCGTCGCCTGAACATCTCGGGACTCGACATTCCCCCAAGTGCTGTGCTCAGTGATTGGTTACTGAAGTTCATTGTGACCGAAGTTTAGTGATCAAATGAGCCGTACCTTTGCCTTAGAAAAAACACCCCTTTGTATAAGATTAGTTTTGATAGCGTTTTCTTAAGTTTTATTCTCTTTTTCTTCTTTGGTTCGCATTTTTTGAGACTCATTTCGAGTGGCATTAAAGTAGAGTTGTACGAAGTCCACTTGCAATGAGCTGCATTTGTGTACAGTTTTCGAGCAGTTTTCTGTACAGTGTAGTTTTCGAGCAGGGGTGTGTCTAAGCTTATTTATTATGTAAACACTTCCGTGTATTCAGGGATATTCTGATGCCTACTCGTGAGGGGATGGAGAACTGTTAATTGCGTCTGTCGTCAGTATGCCAGGACCGAGTTCACGCTGAACTCAAAAGAGGTTGTTCGTTTCGTGGTATTTTCTAGGCTGTAATTAGCAAGTTTATCGTTGACGGAAGCCAAAGTAGTTTAGAGAAATTTTGGCATGATCGTTTTGCTTCTCTTGAGGAGGTAGCCTATATGTGTATATCTTTCAAACGGGAACGCCTTACGAGCGGGTGCGGTGTTAGTACTCTATGTGATGCTGATACTTGTGAGGCACTGAAAAGGATTATAAGAATTTTACCTGGTTGTTCGAAGTATTAAAGTATTTGTTAATTTCGGACATTCTTTTTAGAGCAACGGTTCTGATTTTTTTTGCTGTGCAGTTTGAACAAAAGTGCACAATTTTTGGTTTTATGAAGCTCTAAAGGACATGAGAAATTCAGTGTCCGAATGCCCTAACCTTCTGGTACGACTGCTTGGCATGGTATAGGTAGAAGCCGAGGATGTAACCAAGTTGCACTTATAATACGTATAATTACTTCGCGTGGAGCTTTAATTTCCAATTATTTATTGTTCGGAGTGTTTTTGCCGAGTTGTTTTTATGCTTTACTTAGTGTCTGGGTACTTTTACCATCTTGCGGAGTTAGGGTTCTCCTTTATCTTCTTCGTCTACTGTTATTATGAATTAAAATAAGTGCTGAAGCGTGAGTGAGTTTGATTTTGAATCCTGATAAAGTAGGCATTGCGCTGAGCAATGCCTACTTTATCTGGTTAACCGGGCACGTATCTGGTTAAGAAAAATATGTTAGATGTAGGC
>VOMN01023846.1:0-14504 GCA_014899125.1 Orchestia grillus | reverse complement strand
TAAAGCTCATAAAGATAAAGCATAAAAAGAGGCAGCCAAAAATGCCTTCCTATATGATCGATGATCAATAGTAAAAATTCAAGGAATAAGTTCATTATCACTTAAGAGACATTTCTAAATCGAATCGCACCAGCTACTGCCTTCAGGATCCGTATAAATATGTCGTAATTAAACCTGATCTTGTAGTTTCCCTAGGAATGACTTCTTTGTTTGAGATTCAAATCCAGCAAGCAACTCATGATGGGTTTTCATAGCATACCATAAAGTAAATCTAATCACTTTTAAATGAGGACAGGGTGGACTATATGGGAGAAGTCAACCCTTTGATTCCTTAAAAGACTGTAATAAACATTCCAGCTAAGACAATAAAGCCGAGTGACATATAGCTTTGGTATAACAGAGGTTATAAATATGACTAAGAGCACTAACTACAGCTAAAAAATCCTTCCAAGTCGAAAAAGACAACAGTATCATCCACTGATGAGGAGGAAGAAAACCTTCCACTTAGATTTGTGATTGTTAACAAAGTCACTCGGTAATAAAAGCAGTACAAGTTTTTTGGGAAACATGTAAAAGTCGGAAAGAGCAAACAATGTGATGTCAGAGTGGAACATGTTACCATTAGAAACGTTGAATGTGAGTTTACATGTATGATGGGTGTCTGGATGTTGAAGAATGTCTCTGAGAATTTCTCAGGACATGATGTTGAAAACAGTGCCGAGATTAGACTTGGATATGAATTTAATGAAAAGACATCTTTAGTTCGAGGCATTTAGGTCAAGTTGGCAAACAGAGTCATGCTTGAGCTAATGGCTCCTTCAGATAGGGTTAAGCTGCCCTAAAATGTAACTCACGTTATTTGTGGGTAAAAGTTTATGGTATAGATTTCTTGCACAAAGCCTAAAGCAACTGATATGTTCTGATGACTTGCTAAGATTAGTAATCTTGTTGAACTTGTTTATTAGCTAAAAAAATGCTAATAATTTTACGTTAAACGATACGATTTAGTATGGGACTTCCATTAGACATTTGCTAAACTAGTTCGTTCTTTAGTTTTTTATTCAATTTTAAATATTTTGGATATGCGAAATGATTAAGGAAACAAAAGTTAATCAATTGTTAAATAGATAGAAATAAGATTTTTATGGGTTTATTTTTACTTTTAAAGCTATTGTAAAAATAAAATTGATTGCTATTCTTCTATAATCTAATTTTATTAAAAGAATGAAGAAGAAGTCTCAAAAGCAGCTATTGTGATACTCTTCAGTCGATGTGGGCTTATTCATCAGATAATAGACCTGGCTGCCCTTGAGTTTATTCAAGAGTCCTCTTCGATGGTTGGCCCAGTTCATCATGTCTTGCTTTGACTTGTCAGTCAATGCTCGCAGTTCTAAATCAGTATTATTATTGATAACATTGAACTATCTGTCTAAAAACTTTGCTCTTTTTGAAAGCATATGTGGTCTTCTCTATGATCTGTTGAATGAAGATTGAGCAGTTGGCCTAATTGGAGAACTTGATGGAGATCTGGGTAGATCACTTCTGATTTAGATTCTTTGGGGTTTAGCTTTTAGAATGCACGTATTAATGTCGATCTTACAAGCAGTGTGTTATATTGATTTTTGGCTCCTAAACTAGGAAACTATATTTCCGTATACTTATTAGTCGTCCTACTACATTGACTTGAACTCAGTTTTAGTTTTATTGCGCTGCTCTTGCAGCTGTTTTCCTACAATACTAGTTGTAGTAAGAGTTGTAGGTATTCTATTTTTTTATTCTCTGGTTTCAGTCTTCATCTTGGTGACAGCGCCTCCCAGACTTCTAGAGTTCTCTTTCCTTCGATAAAAAATATTTTCATTCTTTTTATGGTTGTTGATGGTCCTTTCCCGCTTAAGTTAGTTTTCAACACTTTTTAGCCTGTAAAAATTGTTCCCTTTTGAAACATCCTTCTGCTACTTGGTCTAATCAATTGACGAACAACTTTTTTTGAGAGGACTTAGATTGTGTGTTTAATTGATGGACAAGTTATTCAATTAATTGTCCCTTTTGATCTTGATCCATTTTTTCCGCATTTCTCTGTCAATGGCCTGAATTCTCGTGATTCTCTTCATAAACAGATGAGTCTTGGGCACAGGAAGCAAACTTTTATAAGTTTCTTCATCAAAGCATACACTATCCATATTGCTGTTGATCTAAAGCTGGGCAAATGAATGTATTTGTTTGACTTTTTTATTTTTATTCTCTCAAATTTATTAATATTATTGAAAATGACGTCTGATAAACATCAAGTTTTAATGATTGCTATCATATCTTTATCATGTATTTTAAAGTAAAACTATGTGTTTGTAAAAGTGCTAGTCTTTTATAGAAAAGAGTATAAACTAGTTAAATATTTTTGAAAAATATAAACATTACATTGATGAAAATAACGATTACCGACGGCAACTCAGTCACTAANTGATGAAAATAACGATTACTGACGGCAACTCAGTCACTAACTTTGAAGTTGAATAAGACCAGCTTGTTGAAGACGTCAAAGCCTTAGTCTAAGCAGAAGTACTGTTGTTTCTATATTAAGATGGGAGTTCCTTTTGATAGATCTCAGCTGCATTTTGAATCTAAACTATTGGCCAACTAAACAAAGCTTAATCAAGCAGGCGTAAAGGATAATGATCTGCTTTTTTTGTCAATCTCTAACTTCTAGCAAATCAAGAAGCAGCCATCCCCGAGTAAATCTAAAGGAGGTTTCGGTCTGGCAGACATGATCCGCAATCACAAAAATAACCCTTCTTCCTCGTCAAACTTTAATTTCCAGTCTATCAGCATGGACCAGTATCTTAAGCAGGCATAAAATCTCCTGGGTGATTTTAAGAATGATCACAGCAGGCTCGATCAGTTAAGACAATCCGAACCTGATTTGGCTTAGTGTATTAAAAAGGAAGATGTGAAGGGTCTTGCAAACATACTAAAAAGTAGAAGATAATAAAAACTGAAAAAGATGGCTGATGAGGAGAAAAGGTTTCAGGAGCTTTCTAAAGACCCAATGAATCCGGAATACCAAAGAATGCTGTAAGAGAGAATAGCTCAATAAAATATTGATAAAAACTTGTAATTCGCCCAATAGTACATTCCAGAAGTATTTGGTCACATCAACATGCTCTATATCAATGCTAAAGTCAATAAAGTACCTATTCAAGCTTTTGTTGATACAGGAGCTCAGAGTACTATAATGTCTCAGTCCCTTGCCGAAAGATGCGGGTAATTTTTACTAAAGCTAAACTTAGGCTTATGAGACTTGTTGATAAGAGACAGTCAGGAATGGCAGTTGGCGTTGGTTCATGCAAAATTTTAGGAAGAATTCATGCTGCAGATCTCTAAATTTAGGGAAAGTTTTTAACTTGTGCTTTTACTGTTATCGAAAACAACAGTGTGGAGTTTCTTCTCGGACTTGATATGCTAAAGAGATTCAATGTAATTTTAAATTTAATGTGAAGTGCATGATCAACCTAAAAAAGAATGAACTAGTCTTTGATGGAGCAAATATTATTACAAAGTTTCTTTCAGATGGCGAAATCAAAAAGAACGCACATCCGACCAAAAAAGAGGACATCGAGCCAAAACTAAAAAAATTAACAGATATGGGCTTCAGCAGAGAAGAGTCATTAGCTTAACTGCAAAGCAACAGCTATAATGAATAAGTTGCGGGCAATATTCTAATGCAAAGAAAGTACGGAAAATAATATGCTTGATGTTAATATTGACTTCATAAATGCAGAGACTTTCTAATTTTACTTATTTCACGCAAAACTTTGTATTCCTGTTACAAATAATCTCACGCAATCAATTTAGCAAATGTATCTAAGAAAATTATTAAAACAAAATAAAAATAATTTCACTATCATGCAGAGCTCAGGATCAAGGAAATCTAAAAATAATAATTTCTTTAGCCATCCTATTGGAAACGATCTTTCAACTGACCGGCCCAGCTAAATATTTAGCAGTATTAGCAACTAGATTGAGTTTAAAAATGCTCTAGATATCAAGAAGCGAATTACCAAAAGTGTGAACAATGTTGTCAGCTGTAAAAACAGCAAGCGTTCCTTTTCAGTTAAAAAATCCCCTAAAAAGAGTATGAATAGTGTTTAAAACGAATAAAGTCTGTCCACTTATCTAAAGCCTCTTTAGCCAAAAGAAAAGAATGAAGGAGAACCCTTCCATGAGCAGGACATGGCATTAAATTTAGGCGACTAGAAAAAGATTCTTTCGAAAGTAACGATTCACAGGATTAGATCTCAGCGGGATTAATATTTAAGAGAGACAAGGAAAATGGAGAATTCTTATCAATACTGGTTCCACAAAGCGAAATAAAATTAAAAAAGATAGCTTCAGGCCAAAATAAACATGAAAAGAAGGCAGTCCATCAAGTCTGAAAGCTAAAAGATTAAGAAGTAGCATTCCAAAGAAATAAAAGCCTTCAAAGAAAAGGTACTTCAGAAAAAATGTAAATTAAGATACTCTGTACTCTAGTCCAGAGTCAAAAAAAATTAATCATTGCAAAGGTTTTCATAAAACAAGAAAATGAGGGCCTCAACAATTCGTTTCCAATCCCTGCAGCTCAGCCAATAAAAGTAGTAACAATAAATAGCCACCTATAATTAAAACGTCATGATGCACTAAATTTAGAAAGTCTAAGAGGAAGAAAGATAGAAAAAAAAGAAAATTTTGTTTGCAGAAAAAGTTAAGGAAGCTCATGGTAATTACAAAACAAAATGGCTTTAATAGTTTGGAAAGAACTCCAAAGCTAGAAAGCAGTTCTTTAGAAAAAAGTAAAATTTGACAAAGAAGCTTCAGAACTTGATGCAGGATTTTAGAACCGAGAACTATAGTACATTCGATACGTTTGAAAAGTTTCCCATCATGAATAGAAAAAATCTAAGCATGAAGTAAAAGTACAGAGAAAAGTTTTTCAACTGATATGTCCGTAGTGCTCTTCAAACAAAAAGCTTCTTCTGACCTGAAAATAACAGGTTTCTTTCTTTCTTACTTAATTTAATTGTGTCACAGATATCACCTTTCTGAACGAACCAAGTAAGCTAAATGTCTGAGAATATTTATTTTATTGAATTTTTTATTAATTTATTTATTTTATAAATCCTCTGTCTTCGTTAAAGCATGAATAAAGCATATTTATTCATCTTTCAACTGAAATAAATTTGAGTTAGCATGAATATTATTATTAATCACTTTTAAGCTGTTCAGAATTCGGGAAAAGTTGTCATCCTGTAAGCTCCTAAATAATACCTTATAATTTGTTAATGAGTGAGTTTTGTCGTTTGATCTTTTATTCATAAAATATCTAGCAAATAAGCAAAAACTTACATTTTGGTGAATGATGGTTTGGTAGTCTGGAATATCCTACATATCAACATTTGAATTCGAAGGCCTACTTTCTGCCTGAGTTGGTTAAGAATGCTTTCGGCTCATTCCAATGGAATCTTTCTAAAACAAGGGCTGACACTTTTTCTTTTTCAACTTTCCAAGTTTACCCTTAGGCTTGTTGAATATCTAGATATCCTGAGAGCGTCCAAGCTTAGATTCGCCCTTTTTGGGAGTGTTTCTAAAAGATTTCTCTTTGGTGGATTTGTTGGTTTCACTCATTCGAGAGTTGACGATAAAAATTGATTTAACAGATTTCGAGACACTGGTTCTAAGACTCCTGTCAACAGGCATGGATGTTAGAGAATTGGTCCTTTTGTTTCCGAAGGTACATAACTACCTTTTAATTTACTTCTGCAATTTGGCAACCGATGACTTTTTATTAAGGGACATCTATCTAGTTTATGTATAATATATTAGGATGATTTTTATATTTAAAATAGATAACAAGTTTTCGTTTACTTTTATTAATTCTCTACAATCCCATTCATCCGCCACACCTAATCTTAATTTAGCTATTTGTCTAGAATGGCTAGCAATTCTAGTTTTTTTATTTCATACAAGAAAATTATTTATTAAAAGAAATTTAATTTATTATTTCAGTGAAATTGATTCCTATAAAAAATGACTCAAAAAGTTATCTTTTTTAAAGGTTATTGAAATTCTGCATTTTTGTTTCTTTTGACGATCGAAGCTTTGCATATTTTCGGTTAATGTAATCTTTGGAATAGAGATTGAAAAGAAACAACATTTAAGATTCTTTGAAAAGTCAAGCGAAAAGTTAGTCAGCAAAAACCACAAATTAATTGTTGAATCTATGCGAATAGTAATAAAATAATAATTAATGGTAAATCACACAAGTGTTATAACTGTGTATTTATGAAGATTTCAATAAACCTGAATATATTTTATTTTGAAGATTAACTATCTATGTTGAAACTTAATCATAGATTTGAGCACTTAGCGTAGGGCTTTAATTATGCTTGCCGGGCACCGTTGAGCTTCACCTGGGAGTGGGTCATAATTATCATCTGCTGCATCTTGGGTTTGCTATGGGCCCTCTACTGTATGAGTCTGGTGTAAAAAATAAAGGTCAGATAGGGCATCACCGGGGATAAGAAAGATGATGCGAGTCGACAGGATATCCCCATGCACCAGAAAAATCTGCTGATCGAATTGGGAAAAAAGATCTCGGATGTACTATTATCTTTAACTTTAGGGAGCCATTGAATTCCTAAAACAAGAGTATCTAATCTGCCTCATTTTCGTTGCAATCATGTTTGTAGTAATCTGGTTACTCACAGAAGAGGGAATAATGACTTCAATCGCCTTTCTGATTGGTGCCATAATTTCCATGGTTTGTGGAGCTGTTGGCATGATCATAGCCACACGAGCCAACTATAGAACAACATACTGCGCTCGAAACTCCTTGGCCCCTGCATTTAGAACTGCCTATAGAGCTGGGTGCGCTATGGGCTTCGCTCTTGTAGCCCTGGGACTGCTCGTTCTAACTATCCTGATCCTGGTTTACAAGGCAGTGTACGGAAGAGATGACCATGGATCCTCACAGAACTACTACAGAGGACTGTTCGAATCGATTGCAGGGTACGGACTGGGTGGATCTTTTGTGGCACTATTCGGAAGAGTTGGTGGAGGAATTTATACCAAGGCTGCCGATGTAGGTGCAGATATGGTAGGAAAAGTTGAAGCTGGTCTTCCTGAGGACAGCCCCAAGAATCCAGCTACAATCGCTGATAACGTAGGCGACAATGTAGGCGACGTTGCTGGTATGAGTGCCGATCTGTTCGGCTCCTTCGCCGAGTCTACATGCGCAGCTCTAGTTATCTCATCAACTTCGCTGATCGGCAGCGCTGGTGGCTGTGACTTCCACATCGCCAACTTCATGTATCCGCTCATGATCATCGCAGTGGGCATGTTCTTCTGCATCATTGTGAGTGCCCTAGCTACCCATATTATGAAGGTCAATACACAAGACAAGGTTGAGTCTACACTAAAATTGCAACTTATGATCTCCACAGTATTGCTACTTATCGTACTCTTTTTCCTAGCCTGGCTCACCTATCCAGGGTCATTTGAAATGAGGCTTACTGGCTAAACTATCAGAGGACTCAGTCCTTGGACTCCCTGGATATGCGCTGTAATAGGACTCGTAGCGGGTATGATCATTGCAGCCTTTACTGAATATGTAACTTCACACTCATATGGCCCCGTCAGAGAGTTGGCCGACAGTTGCAAAGCTGGAGCCGCCTCTAATGTCACCATCGGACTCGCCCTGGGCTACATGTCTACTCTAATCCCAGTCATCTGTATCGCTATTACAGCCTATTTCGCCACCAAGCTACTCGGATTTTACGGAGTTGCTCTGGCTGCTCTCGGTATGTTGGCTAATCTGCCTCTCAGTTTGGCCATTGATGGCTATGGGCCCATCTCTGACAACGCAGGAGGTATTGCTGAAATGGCTGAAATGGGACCTGATGTCAGAGAAAGAACTGATGGTCTTGACGCAGCTGGAAACACGACTGCTGCGATTGGAAAGGGTTTTGCTATTGGATCTGCTGCTTTAGTCTCTTTGGCCTTATATGGTGGCTTCTTGCACAATGCTGGCCTTGAAGAAAGAAGTCTGATTTCTTTGGTCCAGCCTGAGGTCTTCGCGGGTCTCTTACTCGGAGCTATGATTCCTTACATATTCTCTTCATTCACGATCAAGTCAGTCGGAAAGGCTGCCTTGGGTATGGTTGATGAGGTCAGAAGGCAGATTAGAGAAAATCCTGGAATTCTCAGAGGCTAGGTCGAGCCAGACTACAAAGCCTGTATTGCAATTTCAACTAGAGCATCACTCATTGAGATGATTATTCCAGGACTTTTGGTACATTTTTTTTTATTTCATTTAGGTCATTCTTGCCCCTCTTTTGATCGGATTCATCTTTGGCCCTAAGATGCTTGCCGGATTCCTGCCTGGAGCCATTGTAAGTGGTGTCCAGATGGCTATTTCTGCCGCAAACACAGGTGGAGCTTGGGACAACGCTAAAAAGTATATTGAAAGTGGAGCCATGGTTGATGATGAAGGAAGAATCGTTAGAAAAGGAACTGAAATTCACAAGGCGGCTGTTGTTGGTGATACAGTCGGTGATCCTTTAAAAGATACTTCAGGCCCTGCTCTCAACATTCTGATGAAGCTCATGGCCATTATATCTTTAGTTTTTGGAAGTCAATTCGCCAAGATTCATCCTGTCAGATGACCAGCTTCGAGGATACACATTCTATATTGATTTATTCTTTTAGTTTACTGACTTGTTCGAATACTAGAAAATATTTAAATGCTGCAAAGGTTTGAGACATACTACACATTCTTCATTTTGGCAATTTATAATTTTTACTTGTTTAAACTTCAAAAAATGAAGATTATCATAAACCCAAAGCAGAACAAGAATCTCCTCGAAAACTTTCCTAACGATCCTTACTCTGACATTCTTATTATCACAGCCCAAAGCCAACTGAAGCTAGTCACTGCCTACCTGACCATTGACAGCGAGTTTTTCTCTGAGTTAGATCTGGATGTAAAAGAAGTTGACTTGTCTCACTTGCCTTAAGAGCCATTGATCAAGGTGTTGAAGTCTCTGTATGGAGCCTAGTTGATTGCATTTTCCACCCAGTAGTTGATCAGTCTATATTAAGTAATTGACGAGCTAAAGATCGAAGAGTACAAAGTACTTTTGAAGTAATCGCTGCTCTCGATCCTTCAGATTTAGAAGGACAACCCACTGCTCAACTCGATTGAAATGCTGTAGTTCTGTATAAAAAACGACGTCCTCGCCAAAGAGATGAAAACATTCCATTTCGACATGAAACTAAAAATACTGGAAAGCAGTAAAAATTATCTTCAGTTGAATAAACTCAGTGAAAGCACGCTGTCCATACTGCTTCTTGAATTTAAGCAGCTTAGAATAGAGAAAAGTGACCAGATCATTAATCACATAATGGAAAACTATTTCAACAGGAAAAACATTCGTCCTGGAAATTATTTCGCCAATGAGCAACTATCTGAGCTCAAAGAAATCTGGGAAAAGCATCATCACAAAATTGTCGTCAACACAGACTATAGTAACTTTGGAGGCAGCAGCACAGAAGATAGAATTTCTGGAGACGGCCGTTCTTTGGCCAGTACTATGACAAATTTCACCAGGTTCAAATCGAACGGCTTAGTACCTTCTACTCACAGTCAGATAATGAGAAAATCTGAAACTAACTTCGACCATTTGCTCAAGGCCCCTACTCAAAGCGGGTTTCAGTCTCAGTTATTCAAATCCGATAGGCTGACTTAAAATGAGAAGCTTGATGACAAAATCGCCAAGCTTGAACAAATAAATGAATAAAAAGGAATTTTAATTTAGAAGCTCAGAGCATAGCTTGCTTCCTTAAAAGAGAGGAAGACCAATAATTTTATACAAGATTTCGACAGTGACAAAGATTAGGATACAGAGTTAAGTCTTTTAAAAAACCTCAAAAATAGTAAAAAAAATAAAGAAACTGCAATGAAAAATTTGGAAAATGTTAAATAAGCTGAGTCATTTAATGTGAGAAAGGATTTTAACAACGCTGCTCGAGTACTGCCCATGATTTCTAGCAA
The DNA here is from genome assembly GCA_014899125.1 of Orchestia grillus. Classification (NCBI taxonomy): domain Eukaryota; kingdom Metazoa; phylum Arthropoda; class Malacostraca; order Amphipoda; family Talitridae; genus Orchestia; species Orchestia grillus. The sequence continues at coordinate 4,420 of VOMN01023846.1, read as the reverse complement.
AAGAACCTATCACTAGTTTCCCAATAAATGAAGTCAACCATGAATGGCTTTATGATTTTATTATTTGTTTCAATTTTTGTTAATTCTTTTATATTAAGTAGTCAATGCTCAGATAGATTAGGCAAAAAGAGATGGTCAATAAGCACGGATCCGAGTTATTTCGTGCTAAAGCTTCAGTAGTATATGAACAACCCGCGTAGCTCAGTCGGTAGAGCGTTAGCCTTTTAAGTTAATGGTCGAGGGTTCGAGCCCCTTCGCGGGTGCTTTTTAACATTCTCTTTCAAAACCTTATTGAAACAAAGGAAAAATTAATTATCATTCGAATTCAGACTTACATGTAGCAACACTATTCAAAGTTCTCCTATCCGAAACCTAGGTACACTCCCTCTCCCTGCAAGCCTTTAAATTTCAAACTTCTCATAGCTTACGGCATTTCTGATTTCCTGAATTTTTTTATCGGCCTTTTTATTTTTATTTTTGAACTCTTCAATTTTTTGTTTGTTCTGGTCATACTCTTATCTGAGCTCTTCATTTTATCGCTTAGTCTGATGATAGGCCAGCATTTAGCTCTTAAACACAGCATTAATCTTTGCTTTTTGATCTGCAGTTTCGATAAGTTGCTTCATTGACTCCCTAATTTAAACTTCCAAATTCTATCGAAACTAGAACGCGACTAGGTTTGGATCCTGATTTTCCACCTATTTCGCCAATAGCTTGAGAGATTTCATATGCGCTTTTAATGTTTAATTCTGCGCTTTATTTTGGTTGAGTTTTTCCATAATAACTCTACATTATTTTTCTGATCTTTTTCCTTTTTGACATAAGCGTGATCTGAGTTTCCTTTGGATGAAGATAATCTTGTCAAGGTAAAGAGAGTAATATTTCTAATTTTTTTTGGCATTAATTTCCTGGTATTTCAGCTGCCGATTTTGTCCATCCGCTACTTAGGCCTTGATGTTCGAAAGAACATTAAAGTGCTGGTATTGACTGCCAGCTTGCTGTTGATTCATGATATCCTTTGAAAAGAGAGAATAGTAAATATTATGAGATCCTCTTTATGAATATGAATGAATGAACTATAAAAAAATTGAATAATAACAGCTCTAAAATTGTAAATTTATCGATTAATTTTTTTTATTAATTGGTTCATGAAAAGTAATTTTAAATTGCTACAACTGCAATCTTTTTGTTGGTTTCAGAATCGATCGATTAAAATCAATAAAAGGAAAACATATATCTTTCTACAGCATATTTGTCAATGGGAATCTTCAATCTTGCTACTATGTCATTATCCTTGACCCAACTTCTAGGATAGCAACGCTTAGTCCTGCTTTTTTGATTTTAGTATCCTCCTTGCACTGAAGAAATGTTTCCGCTAGTCACTGTATTAGTTAATGACCTCTATTAACCTGTTAAAGACGCTGTTTCAGTAGGAAATGATGTTGCTGGAAAAGTAGAAGAAGAGGTAGTATATCTATCTCTTTCTGAGATTTGTCCACCAGATTACTGTTAATGTGGCTTGCTTCTCAGTCTTAGTCTAGGATCCGCTAACGCTTGTTGCTGTTGAGGTTGAATTTGTTATTGATCAGCTATTGAAGCGTTCAATGTTACTGGAAGCTCATCGCCGAAACTACCACTAAATGTATTTAAAGTGTTGTTAGCATTATTCTAGCTCTGTTTGGCCTGCTACATTTAATCATCTTTGACAAAGCTTATTATTTACTTTTTTAGCTGTCTGTCAGGGATTAGATTGAAGCGCTATGGATTGTTCACGAGACTGAAGATAAGATCTTTGTTGTCCTTCAAAAACTATTTTACCATTACTGCTGTGTCTTTTGTTTAAGAGTTTATTGCGCTATGAGAGAAGCGACAGTTTAGGTTCATGTTGCATTTATTTTACAAATGGAAAAATTTGCACGGATACTGACTAGTTTTGTGAGAAAATCCGCATTTGTTTCCCTTTGTACATGAGCTTGACAAAAAGTATTTGCAGATGGTCTAATTCATTTGAATCTAAATGTTGTACCTTTGCGCTCTATGGTTCAAAGTCATGACTGAATGTGCACAAGTTTCCTTTAGTGCAGTTTCCTTTGTTAAAATGAGTACATTTCTCCTTCCTGTACGATGAAGATGTGATCTTTGCGGTTTTTTTACTATTGGTAGTTTGGCTGTTTGATTGCTTCTTTTTTTTGGAGCGCTTTTTAATCTTATTGGTTTTCAGGTCAACTGAGAACTCAGAATCATTGTTGCTGCTGCTCATTTAGCCTTATTCTGAATCGAACTACATTGTTTGAATGTTATAAAATATAGTGTGAAAGAATATCCTGATTAAGAAGAGTACTTATAATCGAATTAAGCCATAAAAAGGATGAATAGATAACAGAATGAGTTAGAAGTGGAGCAATTCAAAAAAGCAATTTGAACTTTAAAACACAATGTTATTAACCGAATATAATTCAATTCCGAACTCTAAAATGGACATCGAGGCCTTAGCCCAAATCATTCAGATACCCTCTGAGACTTGGTCCAGTCCCTAACTGAAGAAGTGGCTTCAGTTCATACATCTTTAGAGACTTGTTCCTTTGATTGGTACCTTCAAGCCATAACTTAGAATCACAAAGAATCACTTCTGACCGGCTTAAGCAGTTCTCTTTCACTGGGCTGAGTGCCATCGGCATCAAGAGTCAAGTCATACAAAAGAAGCTGATAAATTGGATAAATTATGGCTTTAGATAGTTTGACTCATATTTGGCTGGATGGCAATAGTAGAATAAATAAAACATTGGTATTAACGTTAATCGCATGTAAATTGAATAGGAAACAACACAGAGTGTAAATAGGAACTGCTTCGATGCCATTAGCATTCCGTAATTTGTGGCAAAGAGTAAATCTAGGCAAAGCAATCAGTCAACAACATTCGTCAAAAAATAACCAAGACTAAAAATAACAAACTTCGAAGGTCCTCCAACCATTAACTATATTGCAAGTAATAAAGGGCTGAAAATCGGGAGATTGTCAACAAATTAAATTCAGAGTTTAGAGGTAACTATTGCTGAAAAGCACGCAGAAATAGTATTTTAAGGTGGGTTCTTTCATCTCATTGATCTAGGCTCCAAATTTGGCAGCTTTATAAAGGTTCATTACAAAGCTGAGCTAGAAAAAGGAATGCTTATATAAATAGGCTCATATTTCCTAAAAATAGAGGTTATGAACCCGAAAAAAAGGACACTTAGTATTGAGTGCATAGAAGTGCAAACTGGGAAATCCACTCAACTTTAAATAGATTTTATTCAAAAAAATTAATACTCTTTCGGACGAAGAGTCAATAATGATTTTTCAAGAGATGATCAACATTTGAGCGGTTTACATAGCAAAATATACTGCATGAATGGGCGTTTCATTATTTAAGACATGGGGTCGACAAATGGGTAAATTCTTTTAATTATTTAGAACCTGGATAAGGCTAAGCCAATCAATGTCTCGCTCATCTCCTTACAAAATTACCGACGGCAAAATCATAAAGATTGGAGCTACTGTCACTTATATTTGTCAGGTGGATTCAGCCATGGATCTAGAGCTTTAGTAGTCGACTCTGTCAAGCAATGAGAATATATAAAAGTCTGTCTGTCTAAATTGCAAGTAGTTAGCAAGAGACGCTCTGTTCCTACCTTGCCGGCATACCATTTTGTGCTTTTAATGTGGATAAAATATCTAAGCATGTCCTTTGTGTGGATAGAACATCGATCAAAAGCTCAAGATTTTCATTTGACTCTGGACCACTCTTTGTGATCTGTTTTCAGCAAATATAAGTGGTTGATAGATTAAGTAAAAAGTAACTTCTTTAAATTAATTCACAAAAAAAGTGCTTATTACATAAAACAACAAAATAAAGTATCTTATTTAAGTAAGAAAGCTCAAAAGTAGCAAATATCCATCATTTTTGTGCAAGGTCAATTAATTCTGAGAGTTGGTTGATCAGGCATTAACCTAGATTCCCATTGAATACATTCTATCTTCATCTTTATGTTGGTGGCATTTTCCATTTTCGCAGCCCACACATTCGCACTATTATGTACATTATATTCCAGCGTTATAGCATTCACAATATTTTTTTCTGCATTGAGACTTTTTACACGTGCACTTTCTCATCGGTACAAAGGCAGGTACATTTTTGAAATATCCCGGATTTCGGTAGTTTGCAATTTGTTTGGCCATGAATATTTTCCGATGGTTTCCTTCTTTGTTACCGCAACAGGTACAAATACAGTTCTAGTTGCATGTGCGCCCTCTAGCAAAGCATTCACAGTACAGTTTCAGACAGTCGATTTTGGTACATTTGCAACCCTGATGAGAGGATTCCCTAACATTTTATTTTTTCTATTCTGTTTACAATTGCCGGCCACTGTCGACTCGAGAAAGG
>VOMN01023845.1:0-11484 GCA_014899125.1 Orchestia grillus | reverse complement strand
CTGGCTCAAATAAACGTGGGAAATCTTTAGCTAAGTTTCCTGATAGGCTAGTAACATTCAGAATACCACTTTCAGTTAAGGTTAAAATGTTTAGAGGCTCCATTAGGTGTCTACCTAGCAATGATGGACCGGTTCCTTCTACGACAACACTTGTTCAAGGGCTACACCACTATTGTCATGCCTGTTAGATGCTCATACCTCTCCAGCAACACTAAGCTCCGTGCCACAATAGCTTCCGAGACACATTAGATGGTCTCAGCTCGGATTTCACTTCAGCAGGTAACTTGTTATAACCTGCCTTTGAGATGACTGTCCTAGTTGCCCCCGTGTTTACTTCCATATTTAGAGGATGGTTATTGACTAGAATAACTGTCCTAATAGGCGGAGACGCTAGTGACGGCACCGACTGCAAGCCCAAATGTAGACGTGGGAACACGTCTCGAAATACGGCACAAGACTTGGAACACGCTGCAGTTTAGAGAGTAGAGAGCAGTGTGAGAGGGGCAGAGCTAAAGTTCGGTAGATCATCGGATTCAGGGGCCAGGCTGGGTGCTCTGTCATAGATCTGAGTTAAGCGAACAAGCTGGAAGACATAAAATTCGAACTGCAAGCTGGGATAGAAAAGACAATCTCTATTAGAATGTTGCAACAGCCCACCTGGAGCAGCTCGTTTGAGTCGGCCACACTGAGTTACTGTATGTGAGTTCGACAGTCCACTAATACGCGAGAGTTGGGAAATAAAATTTTGAATTAATTCGATTCAATACTAGTCGGATTAATTGCACCTAATCTTCAAGCTTTTTCGCTCTCTGGTTAATGCGAAGCTCGTTTGCACGACTAGGCCGCTAATAAATCAATAGAATTGTCACGTTTCCCCATTTCACGATTTACTGATTCACCTTAGCATAATTAGATTAATTTAGGGTAAACAACTACGAATGTGTTTTATTTCTCCTAGGAGTATCGTTTGATCCCCACGTGACCTTGCCGAAAATCGCTACTATGAAAGTGAATACGAATAAAATACCAACTCGCACTACTGGCAGAGGTCATTGAAATATATATATGTCTGCGTCATATACACATGTAAAGTTTCACAAATGTTTCGTATCCTTTCTTTGAAATTAACTGTTCTTAACCAAACAATGTTCACCTAAGTACTGTCATATAGCATTATATTAAAAAGATTATTCAAAATTTAGGTTCCCTCAGATTACATATATTTAGGATACGATATTCAGTACCCTTTGAAAGGCTCTGCCGCATATCAGCGCGGCTTTCGGTAATATTCTCTGACGAAATACTGATGAGGGGCTAAGTATTTTAAGTAATAATCATTAATTTTGTTATTCAAAGTAAATATTTTACTTTCGATGCTGAATGATTTGTGCAAACGTATATTTTTGCTTCTTATGTTAATTTCACGGTTTAATTTTTTGAAAATCTGTAACTAGTTGATTTTTTAATCGGTCCCAATACTGTACTTTTTTCACTTCATTCTATTTATAGAAATAAAATATTGTATAAACTTCCAGCGTAAAATTATGTATGCACCTGAGTTTGCGTTGTGCCGTCAGAAGACATAGATGAGTAAATTGCAAATATTTGAACGCCATTATACTCGCGCACGTGAATTTTCACTTTCCTTTGTTTTTCAACCAAAATGATCGTTCTCACTATATTATATATGCATGTAATCGGTCATTTTGTTGACAATATACTCCATGTATTGCTCGAGGCTGGAATTGAAAATTCGAGTAGTTTCCGCTAACAAAGTCTGATTAACATTACGCGAATCGAGGAAAAGTTACAAAAAAGTGAAAATTATGGTTCGTAATTTGGTGTCGGTTTTGATAGCTCTTTTAACTCCAGAAGCACACCTTAATTTCACAATTAGAAGCTTCTAAAGTGAAAATAGATCTCTGTGCAATCAATGACTGCCCAGGCTCACATATAGACTTCTACGCATAGTACAAACTTAGCAAGTAGACAGAAATTTAAGCCTTTTTTCACAGAACTTTTCTACGATCCACTGAGCCGAGTTAAAAATGACTGGAGCAATGTTCTATTTATTAAAAATTCTCAGCTAACTGATATAATAAACATTTATACATGTATGCTAAGCACAGATGGAGTCGTAAACTCAATCTGATATTGTAAAAACTAATCAATAGCAAGAGGGATAGCAATGTCAGCACTTTCTCTATCACAGTTGCTTTTATAGTACTTAAGATAGGTTCAATTTTCATACTACTTTTATGTTCTCTAACTTAGTGTTAAATTTCGCACTTCAATGGTAACGTGTGATAACGTCTCCGCTCACCTCAATTCCGGCTGAGCGATAGCCGGTATTTCTTCTTATGTTGAGTGTATTATTGTCTCTCCTTATCTCAAGAGGAAAATTATTTCTCGCATTTTGGGTTAGGTCGAGAGCTAACACGGAGCTGTGAGGGGCTGGCAACCACACTAATGCATACTTCATTCAGTGCGAACGCGCAGCAAAATGTGGACGCGCGAAAACTGAAGCAAGCTTAATAATGAGGAACGATTCTAAAAATTAGTGTCGAATCGATGTGAAAAAGGAAAACGCTTAGTCTGTGTTCTTGATGAAACATCGACGAAAAACAAAGAAATGATGTAGTGCAAAGTGTGAGCGAAAAATTTCAAGTAAGTTGTGAAGGCTGAATCAGTATTTATTCCTTTGTACAGACCGAAAAACATGTGCGATTCTAATTGTCGTAACAATGTGAGATATTAGAGTGTCGGTTGACGAATTACTTTCGCCACGAACTCTCATCGAGTTCAAAAAGTTTGAGCTAGTATTTAATGTTACTTGCATTGTTAATATCCAGAAAAATTGAGAGAGTTTTTCTAAACGGAATGAAAACATGATTGAAATTTTGAAGATAAACATTTAAAACATGCCCGAGACGCTTTTCCCTTTCTTGCTCTCTCATAATCCCTTCCCCATGACAAAAAAAGATGCCGGGGCCATATTGGGAGTCATTTACTTTAGGAGGCTAGGGGCGCATAGGAGAAGGAGGTCAAAGAACTAAAATTTGTGTGGGAAAATGAACTGAATCGATATCAGCGATGAGGAAGAGAAATTTAAGGAATTGATATAAAAGAATTAGACAGTTTTGTTAAAACATTTTTACCCTTAAAGACACACAAGATTGAGTTTAAAATTTGCGTCTGTGTTGGTTTATTAGTAATAAGACTCATGCTTTTGACTACGTTCAAATACACGATGAAATGATGAAGCTACATATAATAGTCAAGGTGTCGAAGATAAATATGGAGAAAATTGTACATTTAAAGTGATACGTAAACTGGTCTTTTTTAAGTAAGGTTGAAGAATGGACATCAGGACATTGTTAAAATTAATCTTTGGGCTTCAATCGGAGAAATTCATCTTTTGTAAAGAATCTAATGCTGTTGCAGTGCTTTTAAGGATTTTTTCACCGCTTTAAAGTTGTTTCGGAGCTACCGGTACGAATCGAAAATTTTGTTGGTAATTTTTGCCTCCCAAGTCTTGTTAACCAACAATTTCTGTATGTTCTTTAATATTTTGGAAAGGCTTTTACCTCGCAAAATAATGGGGCATCAAAATGCTCATTGTGGCATTAACCTAATATCTATACATTAATGTATGCTTTTAATATCTTCTGTCGGTCCCGTTCTTCAATATTTCCATTGGAAAAAGTTCGTTGCCCATAAAATCAACAATAAATATGAGTTCATATCAACAGTGCTGACTGCTGAAGAAATGCTAAATATTCCAAACTGAAACAGATAAAGAAGGCAAAAACGAAACATGACAGCACAAAAAAAAAAACCTTTATTAATTCCAAAACGTTTCACCGTTGGGTTTTCAATGCCCTAAAACTACTGGCGCGGTGAGGGATGTGCGGAATGTGTGGTTTCAGGTTCCTTTCGCAAGGGAATTACTCCCTGGTTACGTGGAATACTTTCCCTGAGCCGGGATCGAACCCTGAACATCTTGGCTGCTAGGCCATCACGCTAACCAGCACGCCATGGAGCCCACAAAAGAGAGAATGTTGTTATGAAAGATAGAACTATAGTTACAGGAAAAAGAAGCAACGTGAGTGAATAAAAACGAAATCATATCCTACAAATGCCAGAAATTGAAAAAATTTAAGAATTGCCCACATGACAGAAGAGGAATGAAGTTTCTATGTTACAAATGGAAGAAACAGAGATGAAGGAAGAAACGCAACGATCGATAAAAAATGACACTTTTAAGGTTTCTAAAACCGTAGTATAATCACAGGTTCTGCTAGTGTAGATTTTTGTCTTTTTCCACTATCACTGTCATCTATTACTGGTTTAATCATCGAATGAATTTTGCTTAGCCCATTAGAATTTGACACTGAAACTTGATGCTCTGGCAGAGAGTGTTAGAGCATCCCAGGACGCATGTGTCTTTCTGGGGTGACATGATCTACTCTTCAGAGGTCGGGAGAGTGATCAAAACACGGGGCAGTGGAGCATGGTGAGACGGTGAGAGTAGTTGGGAGCTGAGGAATGCAGCGGGGCACGGTGAGAGTAGTTAGAAGCTGAGGAATGCAGCGGGGAACGGTGAGAGTAGTTTGGAGCTGAGGAATGGAGCGGGGAACGGTGAGAGTAGTTTGGAACTGAGGAATGCGGCGGGGAGTCGGAAAGATAATATAACGGGACCTAGAAAGGCAGGTTGGGAAAAGTATATTGGAAAAAGACATCGTGTGAAGACAAAAGTTTGAGATGGAGTAGAGTTAAAGAGAGTGGTGGGCAGTTTTAGTAATAACTAAGACCATACCCACCACCACCNACCACCACCAGAACAGGAGAATGGGAAAGCGGAAAAAATAAAGAAAGTGGGTAAGACTAGGTCAATGAGAGAGAGTAGTTAGAGGCACACGGGAGGGAGCGCGCTACAACCTGTAAAAGTGTCTGCTGCCTGGCCGGCGTACCGGTGCGTGTCAACAGAACGCACGGTGGGGGCAGGGCTGAGAAATTTCACCACCGTGCTGCGGTCTAGCCAGTTGTGCCTGGACAGTTTTGCCGCCAGTGTGGTCCAGTTCACGCAGTGCAGTCGTGCCTGAACAGCTTTGCGGTAAGCGTTGGTCTATACGGAGCGCGCAGTCGTTAGCGCTGCTCTAAGTTACATTCAAAGCTAAGTCCATGCCGTATGTATCGGTGACGTGTTGTGTTGATTTTTCTTCACTTTCGTAATGCTCCCAGTTCACAAGCGCGGAAACTCGGACGTTACTATGAAATAGGTCAAATTATACTTTTGAATTTGAGATTGACGGCAGTTCAACTGACAATTTTAGCTTCGTAAGTAGACAACCTCCTTTGAAAGTGTCTTGGATCCAGTACGAGACCGTTAACATATTCCTAGCACTCCAGTACGTACGAGTGAGACGTGCACGTTCGAATTTGATAAATAAGAGGGCACCCGAACTACTCGGTAGTGGTTTGAGCGCTGCTGGTGCCGCGTGTCCCAACTTTTCATTCTGGTGTACAACGCAGCAAATGTTTAAAAATACATTTCTTATATTGCTATCACGTCTGCGGGCTGACTACGGTCTCCTGGAGTTGATAACTCCTCTTCTCCGATTTTTTTTTCAAGTTCAGTTCAATGTTTGGCGTAATTTACTTTTCTTATATATTTCTGGCAAATTTTATGAATTGAAAATTAATGTATGGATTATCGTTAACTTCCATTACATTCCCAAAGAATTACCTGATTAACTACTATCGGAGATAACTTTTTGATGAACTGATTAAAGATTAACCAAGTTAACTTTTTGATGAACGTCCCTCACAGCAGGCAAAGTGCGCACGATTAGTTCGAAATTTATTACTATCTTTGCATCGGCGATGGAACAACAAATCTGTGGACTCATACGACAAGGGACGTCACGGGGATCTCATTGTATGATTAAAGAGTTACGTCGGCAAAGCAACTGACCATAGAATATTTTCCTTTCTCGTGTAACCAGCTTTTTCGCTCAATTTGTCCACGCTGCGTATTGTGCGTACATCATTGCTTTACGAATGTGCGGAGATAAAGTGAGTCAGGAACTATACTTTATTATATCCCCTTACAATAATGTATAGCCTCTGACACTGTGAGTATAGATGGATTTAGTGTGGCGGACATAGTGTTTGGGGATGTAGTGTGGGGGATGTAGTCTAGAGGCTATGTAGTAAACCGGCACTCCAGTGTGACCAGGGCATAGAGGCCCAAACAACTTCAAGATATTCAAGATTCAAGATGTGGTGAGGATGAAGTGTGGGGGATGAAATGAATGGCTAAAACGCAGCTATACAGCACTTTTTGAAAGCATTTTTATATATATACTAGCATACTCTCATTAAGCCTCACCCACTTCTATAGAGACAAGAAGGGGAGACAAAGAACAAGGAGGAACGCAGTAGGGGAAGGGGGTGGAAGATGGGGACTTGGATTAATGAAATCTATCACGAATTATTGACACCACCTGCAAAATTGGCGAATGTCAATCATCTTTAGCCTTTTCCATTCATACCCTCTAGGTAGACGATTTTTAACGTTGCTTTTTCTACCAGACTAACATGATGCGTTTGACCGTCGCTCGGGTTGTATAAAAGAGGATCGTCACAAAAAGACGAAAATAACGATGTGTTATACAATACATATGTTGAGTAGGGCTTAACCCTTTGACTGCGATTCTCCATACAGGTAAAATTTCACGTCGGCAAATACCTCTGTCGTGAAAGTAAAAATGAAGGATTTTGTTTCCACAAATTTGGCTTTCTTATTCATTTTCCTTCTAATCTGAACTAGCTTATTCGAATTAAGAACACAAATTTCATGAACACTCAAAAATTTGTATTCCTATGTGTTAGCCCTTTGGTTACGTTAGATGATTGCGTGTACCGCATATTTTTTTTCACTGCTGCACTCAAAGTGTTAATGAGTATTCTGGGTGTGCAAAATGTTATTTGAGGACTTAAAGGCGCGAGAGTGTAAAATTTTGAATTCATCATTGGAAGAGTTCATGTTCTCTGGCCTGGAGCTAGCGCGTCTCCGCTGTCTAGCTGTCAACGAGACCTAAAATGCATTTCATCTCGCAGGTCCCCTCGGTTTAATATCTTGTGAGCGTGATCTGACATTGTGGATCGAAGAAAAATTTTAACCACTCCAATGCTGACTTTGGGATCGATGAATTGATGCGCCCCTCTTACGAATATGGGTGGAGATAGTTTTTAAAATTGCTGCACATACCATGACAGAGGCTGGTATTTATTGACGATGGACAGTTCTCATAAAATTTGAGATGCCTTCTGATTTCTTCTCAAAACTCTGTCATTCTGACAATTGAATTGGGCCTAAGCTGTCGAGAATTTTTCACCAGAATAAATTAACTCACCCTCTTGGGTGCCATCTTTAAGGTCGTCGAGAAGAATTTTGACTTGCGTTAGAATATCGATGCGTTGCTCACGCTCCGTCATTTTTAGAGGATATATACCGGGTGACGCAAAAAAAAAATGAAACTCATTTAACGTTGGTATTCATGATACAAATCCTTGATAAACGTTAGTTTAACAATATGCTCAAAATGTCAACATATCACAGTCTTCCAAAAATAGGCCTAACATTAATAGTTTGTAAAATACACTAATTTAAAAATTGGTTTCATTTTTTTACGTCACCCCGTATGCCTCGAGAGCACTTTTTAAAGTGTTTCTCAAAAATGTTTCATTCCAATTAATTTGATTTACGTTTTTCTCATTGATCTCTTTGAGTTACTACTTATTCTTTACCGTTTTTCATGTGGCTTTGATGACTTGAATGGAAACAGATCGTAGTTTGTCACTTCGAAGACGATCTTCAGTAGTGTTAAGCTCTTACTATAGATTCAAAGCATAATAAACATTTCATTTTGCTTCTTTTAAATGACTGACAATATATGCACTTGACTTTCCCGAACGATGGAGCTCAATGATAGCATCACTTTCGCTTTTTTTCAAACTATAAAATTAATTGTAAAAAATAACTTGAAATGCTAGAAGAAAAGATTAGGTTTCTTGACGCTTACCGCTATTTAAATGAGCCAAATGTTGTTTTAAGCCGTGAAATATTTTATTTAAAAAATGAGTCCATGGAGTGTTCGAGCATCGTGTAAATATGGTTCAGGTTGATATTCTAAATATGTGTACTCTACGATGGCATTTTGGATAGGTGAACTTCACGGTGACGAATTCAGTAGACACACTTCATGCTGAAATTTTAAACAAGTTTATTTTCATGAAAAAGGACACCTGGGCGGCTTAGAAAGGGGAGTTATTTAATTAAGCATCCAGATTTCTTTATTGCGTTAACAAGCTGCCTGTCACTCGTCGTAATGAATGAAGCCTTACATAAATAATGCACGGCCTCTGAACTACAGGGACAACCTACGAGAGACGTCTGACATGCGCCCCTATAGAACTAAATTGTTACTCTGAACAAGTACACACCTGGGAGTCCGGTCCCCAAAGTGGTCATTTCTGTGAAGTTTCTGGGAGGAGGTCAGAGAACTGGAATGTTTCTCGCGCTCGTGCAAATTGGTGCCGTAGATTTGCATCAGATGTGGGAATTCTGCGTGAAAATTCCAATCTGAATTTTATCAGATTTGGTTAATATTTAATCCAACGTGCTGATCACCACTTACGCTCTCTCACCGTGACATCCACACCTATTTTTAAAGTCGTAGTCTTAATGATGATGAAAACAATCACATTGTCATATTTTTTGGAATCAAAAATTTTATTATTTTATCATTCCGCTTCGTACAATTTTGAATAGATTTTCAAATTTGTTATAATTTTGCACTTCATCGTATGTATAATAGAATCTAGGTTAGAAAATGTCATCTTCTCACTGTAATTACTATATTAAGAGATACTATCTCCCAACACTTTTCGTGCTTGGGATTAGAATCACGATCCTAAGTATTAACGCGACTTCCACGCGTATTATTTAGCTTGTACTCGTGCAAATCCCAATTAGAAATTCTGTCGAGACTTTCATGTTTTAACTTTAAAGCTGTAATTTTACTAACTGAAAAACCAAAAGGTATATAATTTGTATGTAACCAACTTTGGAAAAAAGTTTTTTCTTTCTTTTTCTTACTTTTCTTAGATAACCAAACACTGCCCCCTTGGGGGAATTAGTCTCCATTGCGTAAGAGAGACAAGCCTAGCTAACCTAACCCTATTGCCGATGGCCTCTTTTATGTCTTCTGAAATGTCAATGCAATAAAAGGAAAGAATCTCCAACATCTGAATCCATATAGATCTTAATGCTCGACTAGAAGGTGCCCCGACATTTCTGGCACCCCGCCAAAAATGGTGAGACAAACGATGTTACTTTCTTAAATGCCCTCGTATTTGCGGTCAATCTGACATGAAATGTATTTGCAGTATCACTGATACGGACTACTTTCTCTGAGTCTTGCTGATTAGTTAGAAATACGGACTCGGATATTTTCTCCTATCTAAATCCTTAGGAGCGTAACAGACGGACCAAGCAAGCAGGCAACACTGGACTATTATTTTATAATAGAATAATGAATACACTTAGAGAAAATGACAACACCATTCACTGTATTGATAACTGTCACTCTGACGCGTGTCCGACCGACGGCATCTTCATAACTGCCCAAGCAGTGTTGCCGGACGTGAACATTAACAAGTAGAGCGTATGTATTTGTTCCAAAAGTAGTTGATAAAGCCTGTTTGTTGCCCAAACTTGAAAACTAATTTATCATAAATTTCATTTAATTAGGAACTACACGAGTCTACATACACGTATGTGCTCGTACAACATTTGATTAATATATCATACTCGATAGCCCGTTAATGAACACAAACTCTTTTCCTTATTAGTAATTAACATCTCAAAAATCGATAAAAATTTACATGAACTTAGAACTGCCGATAATAAGCTTCAACTTCAGTATATGCTTACTCTATAAAATCAGTATCATTTTTACTCGCAATGATTTTCATTTCGAGAATAGTCGTAATTGGCACGAAATTGGTAATTTTCACAGAGTGCTAATGCCGATTCCTGCAAAAAGTGCTGATTCTTGCCGATGGCGATTAATCGGCACATCACTATTCGACTCGCCCTCTACATGTTCCACCTCAGTTTTGGGATCACTCGTTTGAGATATAGTTGTCGAAAGATGACAATGGCGGATAGAGAAACTATGAGCCTGCCTTATTTTTTGACAATAAGCTAGAAACAGGTATTTTTAGATATTTATCTCAGAATTCGAAAGTTTAGTTATAAGTCCAGTTAGCAAACAGGATCAAGATTGCCTTACAATGGAAAATCCTGGGACCTGTTATAGTTCCTGCTGTGCGACACTTCCAAACTTGGAGAAGAAGGCAGCCGAGAGACTGCTCATGCCCTCCCTCGCCTTCACCTAAGTTCACCATGGTTTTCGTCTCTGAAGGAAGTTGAAATTCGTAACGATAATGTCAAACAATAATGAAACGCGCCATCAACGTAAGTAACGAGATAACTTAAAATATCAAAAACATTTGAAGTATCGAAATCAATTGAAGTATCGAGATCATTTAGAGCATCGCCATGGAATAATATATCGAGATCAATTAAACCATCGAGATCGGTTACAAGTAAACCACAGTTGCAATTTAAGTATGACCGAAAATGATGCGAAAGGGATATTTGATGACACTCTGCAGGGTCAACTACAGCAAATATACGTGAATTTACTTCCCTCCATTTATTTCAGGCAGGGATTCAAAACTCTAGGCTCTACAAAACGCCGTCATTGCTTGGTGAGCATGACAATGCCAGTTAGCAGACTTGAGGGCCCCACGGGCAACGCGAAGCTCTTCCGACGGTGAGGACAGGTGATGTTTGCGGCAACACGGCACCTCAATGGACGGGGCAACCAGGAGTCCCTTAGTGCATCATACTCATACGCGCACAATCACTGGCTACCATCCGCAAGATGATCTGGTGCTCGCGTCCGCGGTTTTGTGATGCGAGCTTGTGGAAACTGCAGCGGTGGTCAAGCGTTGCGTAGCGGAGGCAACGCAAGACCGAAAGAGGAAACGCCCGTAGACGTAGGATCGC
The DNA here is from genome assembly GCA_014899125.1 of Orchestia grillus. NCBI lineage: Eukaryota > Metazoa > Arthropoda > Malacostraca > Amphipoda > Talitridae > Orchestia > Orchestia grillus. The sequence continues at coordinate 338 of VOMN01023845.1, read as the reverse complement.
GGACGAGGCCTTCCAAGTCTGAAATTCGCCAAGTGTTTTAGCGCGTCGTCTAGGGATCTCGTAAAGTTGGCCTCAATGACAGTTATAATTTTCGTTTTAGAAATTAGCGATTTTTACGCTGTTACTGTGTTCATTCACTTTAAAAAGAGAAGAATATTTGACAGTAGTAGTTGTAAACAAATATTTATATCTCCAAAGTACGTAATTCTCAACTGGAAATGAACAATTTCAAACGAAGCAAACGAAATGTACAAATTTCACAAAATAAATTCTTTAGAGAAGGTGTACTGCTATACAGTGTGTCCCAAGAAAAACGATATTCAACTTTGAATGGCTGT